>JAQGAE010000646.1:0-32059 GCA_034696685.1 Julus scandinavius | reverse complement strand
AATATTAATTATTTCATAGCAATATGCAAGTTGTTTCAAAAGAAATCAAAGCCAATATCTTGAGGTACAGGGTGTCTGACAGACCTTCTATGGCAGGCAGTGATTCCTGTGTTGGTTTTGCCATGGATGTCATCACGTAGGCATACATTTGTTAAATATCTATATTAATTATTGCGTACTTGCAACAACTTGCATATTAATATGAAAGTTGTATCAAAAAGAAATCAAAACTTTAGACTATGGAATGCATCGTTCGGCTCACCCTGTATATGGGGTACGTATGATGTACAGGGTGCTTCGAGAGTAGACAAAATCTCGCTTTCCAATTTGAAATTTGGTAAATTTACAACACCATTTATTTTCATATGCGTTAATTTTTTTTACATAAAAGGGCAGAGTTATATTATGCAATGCGGTAAAAAGGGGCCCCGTTTTATACCTCGTATATACCTTGGGGTATTAATGCACGACGAATATCAAATTCGCGAATGTTTCTCTCCTATAAACACAATGAAAACGAAGATTGATTTTGTTTGCGAGGAAATTGGATGCGGTCCCATTGCGATTGCAGTCTCACGAATGCAAATCGTATTTCCTCTATATATATATACTAAATAATTTTCTCTTCTCGCATTTTGCATAAAAGCATCCCTTTACCTTAAGCTTAGATATTCACGCTTTAGTCCTAACGATGAATGCATGCTTATATGGCAAATAAACGTTTTCGATATATAAATATATATATATATATATAATGGTGGTGTTTGTCTTATTTAAGCATGCACGAGTTTTTTTTTCTTTTTTTTCTCACGATGTTTACCTATGCCCTGAATGCATAATAGTTACATTTTACTTCATTTCGTGAGCTGAAAAGCAATTATTCGGTGCATTTTGTAAAGGGAGGCAACTTCGAGCAGCCATATATGGATTCCGGGTGAAAGTATTGTCGAAATTTAGACTCATTTAGAACGAAAAGGGGCATTCTGACAACCCACGTGATTGCTTCCTACGAAATAGTTTAGTGGGTTAGAGTAGTAATAAAATGTTACTCGCAGTCATGATGGAGGTAAGGGTCAAGGTGGCCTCGTTTCCGATTAGAATAGGACGCAGCAGGTCATGCAACATTCCAAGGTTCCATGGAACAGCGGAGCAAAGGAGGTTATTTAGTAGTTTATTCGTCATATACTATTATAAATTTACATTATATCTGACATAGAATATGCTATTTTTGGCTATGTCATTGTAATAATTTCCGTTGGAATCCACGGTTGAGGATGTATTGATGGCAAAAGGTGGTCCAACACCATATTATGAAAGAAATGCTGAGTTGTAACAAGTGTTCACATTATTTTGTCTACTCTGCATATATGCAGTGTTCTTTTATAGATAGTCTGTTTTCATTATTTCGGATTACAATATCATGGAAAAGTGGAGTTCATAGATATTTTACCATTTTTTTCTTCTCCCCAAAGCCCGTTTACTTCAACCACCTTATATCTGTCATACATGATTGGATTGGAAATGCATCGCAAATTTGTGAGCATCTGTGCATAATATGTGGGTGCTAACCTTTTCTCTTTCGATGCATGCGTGGGTTTTAATGACCTGGTCAGTTTTGCAATTTACATGGTTCGTGTCATTATGCAAAATAGATGGAAAATCATCGACTCTGTTACGCCATCGAATGCATTGGGTATTCATTGTATTTTACTCTATAAAGTTTCTAAATTTAGCACCAATTCGAGAATTTATGAGTGACCTATTTTAGTCGGGCTTATTGCGAACGTCCACCAATAATAATTAAAATGCCACAATGGCCCACCCTGTATAAGGTGCACCATCGCAATATTTTCGCATGCGTGGCGTTTTTAAAATAACGCTAGTGACGCCATTTGTTTTTGTAACCCCCACTTGCGAGCCTTAAAACACCCTGCGCAAGTTAATCGTGTTATTCATGCCTTCTTAGCATTACTCGGATCCTTCCTTCAAGCGTGAAAACGAGGGGAATGAACTTGAATATATTTAAAATTAAAAGGATGGATGGATTACGTTTAATATCCTGAACGTTGCGAATTATACGCTTGTCGTGGAATTCAAGAGGAAAAACTAACCGAAATCGGATATAATTGCGGGAACATTATGTATAGCGTAGTTAGACGAGGCTTAACATATTTTGTGGTTGAGGAGACTGAAAAGTACTTCATAAAATGAGGATTGTAATTATAACTATGGTTAATTACGGTTCATATATCCAACCGAAAATAATTGGGATTCATTTTTCGTTTCTAAAGGGAAAAGTAGCATCTTTTAACTGCTTTACCCTATAAAGTCCATCTACATCAAGATGCAAGAGCGTTTTCTCGAATTTTAGTGGGATTTGATCCTACGACACGCTAAAGTTATAGAATTAAGTCCCGGTAAAAATCGAAAAAAACAACCTCCTAGGGACATAACATTTAGAAAACTGCCCATAGAGGGCACAAGAAACTGCTGTGATACTAGTAGCTACTGTATAGAGCTATCAAAGAGTGGATCTCAAAATTGAATGCAATGTTTTTTCCCCTTTAAATGTGTTTCCTTTTTGGATCGAATCCCATTAGAAATTAAGACAAAAAATGTCTAAATCCATTACAAAAGATTGCATTATCTTATTTTTTATTGATTATGGAATTCCATCCATATAGAACTTTGGAATTTTTTTTGGAGGGTCGAAATTTACTAATTATGTACACTAATTATGAAAACATTGAAAATTTACATCATAAAAGCAAATTATTTTGTTCAAAATTTGATTCTTCGTCATTTCATTGAGAAAACAATGAAAAACCTCGCCTTTAAGAAAATGTAAGTTGTGACGTGACGATTTTCGCATCTTATTCAGTGTGCCACGAAAATGTGGGGTGCCTTTATATATAGTTGAAAAAGGTTGAAAAACACGACTACCTTCTTGTATCGAATATTTTAAAATTTCCAACACTTTACAGTTTTTCATTTTCAGAGTTGTAATAAGGACCTATTTTCTGTTGGTGTTTGCTTAGTTTTAAGTAGCCGTGAGAAATGTACCAGATGACAGCAACATAGGCAACATGCGTCTTCTTAAGGCGTGAACCAAACTGCAGCTTCGTGAACTTCACATTTATTGTAAAGTAGTTTCATTTTTAAGTCGCGGATGGTTACGCATCACGAATACTGACAACAAACGTGAAATCGAGCGTGCGTGACGCCACGAGTGCTACAAAAAGGGAAAACTAATGGTAACTAAGGTTGGGTGTGCTCAAATCCCAACCGTCATAAAACCATCGTAAACGCGAATGGACAAGTTTTGCTTCAGCACGCGACTCCGCCATTTTTAGCCCCCGTTCAAATTCTTTTTCCAATGCATTCAAAAGTTGTTGGAAATTGTTGGCTTTTTAATAATCTAGGGTTTTGCATTTATTGGAATGCTGTCTTCGACGTTTCATCTCCACTGTCCATTGAGCGTGTCCGAGTGGCCGCACTTGACCGCGCGATAGTATACTCAAGAACACTTATTTATGTCCGTCTTCCAAACGACATTTTTCTCAAGAGGACGTGAAACGTCATTTGAAAAATACGAAATCGAAAGGGAATCTGGATTCCCATTAAAGATGGCCGTTTGTTGTGTAGTCAGTTTGGTCCCTTACAGGCTATAAGTGAAGCTAACGTGTTAGGCAATAGAAAATTGTCCTAATTTCGTAAAAAGCCTAACATATTTTCATAAATTTCTGATGCTCAAGAAGGCATTCAAAAAGTGTACGAAATGCTAAAATTCTGTATGTTGTAGGAACTACACTGTGAGTCATAAAAACGTAGAACCCAATGAAAAAATCACAACTTCGGGGAAATTGCTTCGACTTAAATGAAATTTGGCAATTACATAGAACAATAATGTACAAAGAAAAATGAATTCTAAAATGGGCTCAAAATGTTCTCCAGTGGCCTTTACACAACCCAGGAGTCTAACTCGCCATTCTTTGATTGACGAATCTCGAGTCTTCGATATTATTAATCTTCGATTTGTAAATCTTTTCCCGGAAAACTCCCCAGATTTTGTAGTCCACCGGATTCGAGTCCGGATTGTTTGTTGGCCAGTGATTGGGTTCGATGAACTGTGGCGTTTCCCGTTGCAGCAGAATTGCTTCTCGAGAAAAATGAAAAAAATCCAAGATTTGTCGCATGTCTGGAAGACGTTTTTTGTTCCTACACTATTGTTCTATGTAAGTGCCAAATCTCATTTAAATAGAAGCATTTTTCACGATGTTGTTCATTTTTGATTGGGTTCTACTTTTTTATGACTCGCAGAGTATATGTCGTTTAGAGCTACTTAATTATCCCATATTTATACCTGTATATACGGATTGCATTATGCAAAAGAGCTGTAATGCAAGATGCATTTTCTGTTATCTGGATTTCTTCGAGGTGTCATCCTCAGTACATTTTTAACAATAACAAAAGAAATTGACGATCTAAAGAAACGAATGAAATTGTTAGACGATGTTAATTTCCTGCTGACACTTAATATTGATGATATTATCACAGCAGGTTTCAAATATTTTTACGTGCGCAACTGACAGAGTTGAAACAAAAGCAAGTCTCTCCTATTGCGCTTATTGATTAGTTCAAATTTCGCACAAAAATTCTTGCGTGTTTGCTAATTAGCCATAAAATGAATGGTAAAAGAAGGCTGCAATTAGTAATTCAGTGCTAATTAAATGCCTGTTGCTATGATGATTTAAGTTTTTCAATACTACCTGAAAATGGGTCTTGTTATTAGATACTTGATTTATCTATGATAAAATATGAACCATTTCCAAATTTCTAGACTACTAGAAATGCCAAAATATTAAATTGCGAATTTCGTTTTAATATAACTTTTTCCAGATGTTTATTTAAGTTTAGAAAAATATGCTGAATAATTACAAATTATAAAATATGCATAGTTTATATTGCATTCCCTACGCTTTATTCGCGATATTAAGTCAAATAAAACAAATTATCTTGAAGACAAAAGTAATTTTGTGAAAAAAATCTGAATTATAACAGAAGCTGGTTTTCAAATTTTAACCTACTTTGTCATATTTAAGTATATTTCACATATTGCTTTACCGCATCCATATGGGTGTGGAGATATTGATTTTTATGCTTTGGCCATGTTGCATTTTGCTTTTATCGTATATGCACTCTTAATGAAATGCTCCATTTTCATATTTCGTTTTACCCATCTAAAACATAATATATTGTTAGGCAAATGATAACACTTCGGTTTTCTTCGCCTCTAAATCATATTTAGTATATCCTTTGGCTTTTTACACCATAAATTCTCATATCCAAACTGAGCTGGAAATAATGTATTGTAATAATATACTTTTTACTTACTTTTTCAAACTCCTATACATCTAGAAAAAAACCGTTGTGATTATTGTATTTATACAACGAAAATGCTACTTTGAATATGCTAAACTCACACGTCATCAGAATTATGTATCCATACCGAGCCACGAATTTAAAGAATTGTTAATCTTTGGTAAGGCCAAGCTATACTCTGGTGTTAGTTTGGATTTTGCCTGACTACACATCTCTTTTCTTAGTTTTGTTCGGTCTATATTTTCGTTGTTATCTTTGTCTATGGTCTTAATTCAGCTCATTAGAGCGCCTTTGCTCTCTCACAATTCCCAATTCGCCTAACTCACTTAACACTTCGACTTGACATTGACGCCATCGTTAAGCGGGGCAGTGTTGCAATTTCATTGAAAGTTAATCCTCGCTTTGGCGTTTATGGCCAAGCAGTTTTCAAAATGATTTCATCCAGACGATCCTAAATTCTCTCAAAGCATCGCCATGCTTCGGCTAAACTCGTTTTCTGGATAGCTGCTCTTCAAATGGCTTATAGGGAAAATGGCGTCTGGATGGATATAAATTCGGTTTTATTGGAATTGCTTTGATTTGATATTACACAGAATGGCCGGTTACTTCAATGAACACACATTTGTGACGTCAATCATTAAACTTAAGCTTTGCAGCTTAAATGCGCAAGGGTTTAAAAGCGATCAACTATAGGATTGCTAAACAAATATAGGTGAGCAATTGTTACGTTCAAATTGGTCGCTTTTATCCTTGGCTTACTATGCAAAAGCTACAAGCCTCCTATGTTAACGTACCTTTATGTTGTTGATTTTTTTTAACGTTGTCATATTGCTGCAATTAAGGCTAAACACCAACACCAGGGGATGAGCCTTCATTACCTACCTAGAAATTTGGCCTACGAGGGGGGACTTTTACCCCCTCCCCACACGGAACAGAAATGCATTTCCAATGATTTGCAATGCATTTGCAATGCATTTAAAATACATATAGATTGAGACACCGAAAATGCATTTCTAAAAATGTATTTAAAAATGCGTTTGGAAATGCATTTTGAAATGCATTTTTGGAAATGTATTTCTAAAAATGCATTCAAAAATGTATTTCAAAATACATTTTAAATACATTTTGAAATGCATTTCAGTGTCTCAATCTATATGCATTTTGAAATGCATTTCTTTTCCGTGTGGGATTACTGGCCTTCGAAAAGAAATTCAGACATCACGAAAACTTCAATTTAAATATTTCTTTCTCCGATCTTTCAAAATCAACATTTTCGTCTACATGTAAGAATATCAGCCAACCAAATTTATTCTCTATATAGCAATTTTTTTTTCTAGAATTGCAAATGCGAGAAAAACAGACCAGAGTACGCATAAAAGGATAAGATTGCGGCCATATTGAATTGCGAATTCGTAAGAGGTGCCGTCCCCTTAATGTTTCTTTGGAAAGCTTTATTGCTTCCTGTACGTTTTTCTAGTAGTTCTATAGGTACGGAAGCATTATGAGTCAGGGTTTCCAGTCCAGATATGACAAGGAAATCTGCCATTATCATTGAAAGTGGCCGAGAAAAACGATACTTAAATCTAAGAAAATCCATCAAATGCAATTCGAACTAGGGTCGATCGAGGATGACAGTATGGAAAGGCCAGTGGATAACTTGAGCCGGCAAATGCAACATTTTATGTACGTAAAAAGAATGCAATAAAATGGCCTGAATTTGGTAAAGATTCTTCCTAGCAACTAAAAGTTCCATATTTGACTTTTACAAAGACTTCACGAACACACAAAATGAGGAAAAATGAACCATACGTGCCACCTTTTCAAACTAGGCACTTTTACCTGAAATCCATACCAAACGTTGTTTTTGCACAAAAAGTCATTTTTACTACTTACACATAAAGTTCTATAATCTATTTGATAATGTTATGCTGAAGGTTCAACCATTACAAATATAAATTGCACATACAAACACCTAAATGCTAAGAATGTAAAGATTTTCACCTAATTAACAATTATTCAAAAAGAATTTCCTGAATTATGGCTTAACATTCTCTGATCTGTAAACTACTGTCTTAGCGAAACATGGTTTCCTTCACAAAAAATCTATTGAAAGATCTGTGGTTCCTTTTTTTCAATCTATTTTTATGTGAGATTGCACAAAGATTACAAGAGAAGATTGAATGAAATTTCACCAATTTCAGATGGGCAAATTGATGAAATCTAAAGCGCACATGTCTATCGTTCTGGATTTTTTTTTACGAGTGATAACATCAAAAAAACTAGAAATTGTGAGCAAGAAAATCGGCTACATGTATCTTATTTCGATTTATTTAAAGTTACTATTACAGCACTGGGCAAAAATTAAAAATACAGAAAACTTGTATGAGTAAACATTCTTTGAATAATATATTCACTATATACACAAGGGTAAATGTCTTTGGCAGTGTCCTTTTTAAAGATGTAGAAAACAGTACAGGAAGATTCCCCGAAAGTATACAATATAATTTCGAGAATTGGCCAATGACTTATCCGCGTTAAACCCATCTAAGAGTGCACAAAAAGTAGTGCAAATACATCTCGTATACATTTCTGACAATAATAAAAACACTTATCTCATGAATGAAAGAGCTAGAATGTGTGCCAATGCAAAAAATGGCGATGCAAATGCGTAAATAGGGGGACAAAAATCCAAGGACACCTCGGGGACCGATAATGCCTAACTTACCATCTCTTTAAATTTATTCTCCCTATGGAAAGACACTAGGGAAAAACATACTATGTATACGAACAATCCACTTCAATCGAGAAATAGTGGATGCACAGGCCTACTCAAAGAAAAATCTCAAACCGAAGTGGGAACAACATCAGAATTTAGGACGCATAATATTCTTACTCAGATTTAAAATATCAAAGTCAGAATGGCGAACAAGGAAAAACAAACAAAATATGATGAGATCACGTAAACATTCAATAAACTACCTCCATACAGCATGTACATTTATTCTTTTTTTCGGGATGTCAAGGAAAATGCATGAAAATTCTACCTTCTAGGTAGAATTGAGAAATAACATTACAAATTTTAACACAGAAATGTAACCAAGTTGTAAGCTAAATTTTAATCCAAGTATCCTAGATGTTGTTAACACGTTTATTATTGAAAACAATTATTTTCACAAAGCCTGAATCTTTAGTAACCAGATTATAATAAAAATAAGAATTTTGAATGAATGATGTTGAATCGAATACTAAATATTTACATTTATTTTATGTTGGAGAATAATCATAAAAAATCAACGAGATGATTATGCCCTATTTATAAAGCTGGACTTCTACCAAACACACAAGTCTCTTTATAGCCGGCATAATGTGTCTGCTAAAAGTAGACAATATGCTGGCTATTTACATTAACATAATATTGTCAAGCTGCAGGGGATGTAAATGTAAAGAGGATTTCATTACTGAATGGAAAAGATGAGCTTATGGCCGTTGTCACATTTCCCAGAAAATTACTAACAATAAGTATATTCTAAACTAATGAGATACAAGATGCGTGATTATAGTTTTGAGGAAAAAAACTCATAAGGCTATTTTAACATATCTACGTATTATTAGCATATTAGTATAATAACTTTATATTGACATATGCATTTAGAAGACTTCTCCTCTAAGATATGAGATAAGCTTTATATTCACGTGCATAATTAATACATTTAATTAAAATACTAATATAAAATCCGCTTAGATATATTAAAATCCTGAGTGACAAATAAATCTAGTGTAAGCAAAAAAATAGAGTTCTGAAATTCAATATTCAAGTAATTAGCCTCATTATTATTCTCGTATATTTGTCTGACATATTTAATATAGATAACCCTAGCTTTATTAAATAAGATTAGTTTTACCATGCATATGCAAAACGTGTTGATATCTAACGTAATTAAAACATCTCAAGAATGTGAATCGTTTAGTTAATATGATAATTTGGCGTTCTAAAAATAACAAATTAAGCTATCTTTTTTTTAAATTTAAATGTATTACAATTCATTTTATTATGTATAGTATAGAAACTACTTAAAATGTGTAGAACACGTCAATGAAATTCTCATTACTAAACATCTGCTATCGATATTATCGTTTTTAATGTTTATTTTTAGGGAGGGAGCATTTCATATATGTACTATAGAATACGCCCATAATCAGGTTGTTATATGTACTACTTTTCTGTCCTTTTCGACTTAATTTCCGTTGAAAATAGTAAGGCAAATTCTCAGAAAACGTTAATTATAGTGGAAGCTGCACTTAATACAGCAGCTATTATGCTTCCATTCTTAATAAAGACCACGCCTACACATGGGTAATCATGACACCTATTTCAATTAGAAATAAAGGTTTTGTTTCTACAAAAACACCCAAAAGTGTTGTTAAGTAGTTTTTTTTGCATGATTTATGCACGCATTTAATTTACCTATAATAACAGATCTTAAATAAACCTGTCATTGAGTTAAATGCCAGAGATGCAATTAAGTGGAACTTCAGAGTTCCTATGTACAGGCTTAGGTTAAGAGATTTTAACCTTAAAATTAATATACTAACAAACATAATTTATCGTACTAATGTTCCAGGAACTTTAGAAAGATTTGTTTGAAGTTATGTAATTAGTTTTCACAATTTTTAATACACAGATTTAATTATTAGAATACTTAAGTATTGAAACATATATGTAATATTACAATAATGTTTGCAAATACTGATTGAACATAACTTTCAGTACATATTTATAAGGGCTGTATAAACTTTGTAAATTGCATGGTATTTTAGCAGCTAAATTTTATTACGGGAATTTTAAAATGTTATCATGAGGATGAATGAATGTGATTATTCTTCGTTAACTAGATAGGATATTAAATTAAAAAAAAAAAAATTTTACAACAACAAAATGCCCAAAAAACAGCAATACCAACTCCCCTCAATATTAGACACAAAAGGAATGAACATTGTGCAAAAAGAAGAACAGCAAATCAATGTTGTACAATAGATTTTTTTTAGCAATCCATTTCCGAAAATTGTTGAGCATTTCATGAAAATTGCTTATGAAAACCTACCAACGAATATTTTCCAAAACAGAAAACCAATAATAAAATTGCTTTCTTAGACAGGCTTATGCATAAGCAAAACATGCTGGAAAATTAAGATTGACATAGTCAGTACACGCAGGGGCATGTTTATTGCCAAAGCTGGTCTCCCACGTCAAGCATTCTTAAAACGGTTGCTTTAAATTGCATTAGTTTGCCTTCTTTTGTACTCTAAATCTTCGTTTTAATTAACTTTATAACGAATCTCCGTAGGTATGTCACAAAGAAAGCAGGACAAGGTAAAAATATCTCCGCAATACAATCAAAACAGGCAAAAGGGGGGAACCCAACTGAGAGTTAATGTATACCTTTCAAGCACAGATGTACCACGAAATTGGAGAAAATCGAAAAGCAATTAATCATGGGGCTTACGGAAAAGTAAACAGCAGGCTGATTTGATCTGCTGGCTGTTATATGACAGATGAAATAGAAAATGATGATCCAAGAAATAGTTGCCAATGATACAATTCGTTTTAAGACGCCGGATGTCTATGGCTAAGAATATTTTATCTTATTAAAATTGCAATAGTATAGGATTGAAAAAATGATATCAAAATTTAGATTTGTGACACGTCACAGGTTATTAAAACAATTTTATTAGTTTCAATGGTACTATGTCAATGCATTACTGGATAACTTATTAGCATCCATGGGCAGATCCTCTGCACTTTATATAATTTAGTACAGCTAAAGTGCAAATTTAAATGTACGGATTCAATGCTGGATGATTCGATTTTAAAAAAAAAGTTATGATTTTTACACTTACGCCAGCTTTTCTAGTTTTGTTTCATATTTAACCAAACTGCGACATTATAAACATTCGTGTGAGATAAATGTCACCAAAAGATGTGCTGAAACAGCATTGAAAGCAGTCAAGAAAGTTACGACAATCTAAAGGTTAAGCTTTTATGAGGAGATTCTACAGTAAGGGTTGTGAAAAACAGCCATTATCTAAAGTATAGGCAGTTCTTTGCTGGCTATGGATAGGTTTTTATTTCTCGCATCCATTTCATGATAGCAAATACGTAAATAAAGCATCCAAGGTACTTTTCACTACGTGGTAATGCTTTTGTCAACATTTTTCGCAATGCCTACACGCACTAAAATTTTAATGTTTCGTGCTTGTTGAAGTATACTTCAATACTGGTAACCAAAACATTTCCGGTACGGTTTGGTTTTAAGTTTTCAACTTTTAACTTTATACAGATTTCGTATCTTTCTTGTAAATGAAACTCTTTGAACTTTTTATCTGAAAACTTATCTTTAAAACTCTTTAATCAATACTCTATAAATGGCAGAAATTTCCCCATCCTCCACACTCAAAACTTGTCATAAGATAAATATATGGTAGTATACTATATGAACCTCAATTTTGGCGGTTAGTGATAAATGATTAATGACAAAATGCGGCACAATTCTTTTCAACTCAATTTAGTGCAAATATATTATCGATTGCGGCAGGTTTGTCTTATATGCATATGCTTTTCTCTTCTTGCACTTCAAAAATACTCGATAATGCTCTATTCATTTTATTGATTACTCGTTCCAATCATAAAAGCCACAGCTGTGTAGAGCGGCAAAATAAAGTTGAAAAAAACCATTGAGGCTTATTGAAAATTAAATTAAGATCTCTGGCAGATATGTTTTACTGTAAAAACAATGACTCTATGCAGAACAAATATGAATTATGATTAATGCATTATGCAATGTCAAACACAGGAAGCTAAACTAATGTAAGCCTACTGAACTATCTATGATACTTTGTAAAGACTTCTTGAGCGTGTTTGAGTATGTAGCTTATATCATTTGTTCCATTCCCTGAAAAGCACTTTTCGTATAATAAAAACTTTCGTGCAACCTTATAACAAAACAAATACATCATAGAAAATATTGTTTTGCTCTAAAATCAAGCTTGCTCATACTGATATTTAGAACTTGAAATATTTGAAGTGTATACATACATGTATTCCAAATATTCTAGAATTTTGATTTCTGTTCAACTTTTAATATATAAGAGATCAAACTTTTAAAATTCAGAAGGCTTCACGCTTAAGTATTAGCTAATCCGCAATGCAGATTAATAAATTATCACTCATAACTTCTATAACCTCCTTAAGAGAGTGGTAAGCTTTATATACCCTCAATCTATTGAATAAGTACAATCCTTGATATAGAATAGTGCTTACTTGAGAAATTCTTTTCTTTTCATTATTATATTCCTTAGCATATTAAAAAATTAAACTTGCCATGCAAAATGAAGCGTGAACAATATTTAAACAATATTTCGTGTGTTTCTTTTGAATTACTTTTGGTGTTGTTTTTCTTTTAGTTGCAAAAAAAGTAAACTGGAAAACTATATATAATATCATTTTGAAGTTGATAAAAAGCAAAGACTAAAACCTTTCTAAGCTGGGAAAAAAGTATTCAACAGTCTTGCAGTATATTAAAGGCACATGTATGATAAAGAGTGATAGATAGAGATATCAAATGTAATTTATAACAACAATGATGACTTAAGTTAACGCCATCAAAAAGTAGACCTGAGAATAGACATCTTGAAATCAGCAATCCCCAAAGACGTTTTTGCGAAATTCACAATTTCTGTTCGTTGTACAGGCTTTGGCTTGAAACTAGCATAACATGATTGATCAAGTATAACCAGGGACATATCCCCTTTTGATACATACTTGTACAAGAGCTATCATGGAATGTTTTTTTAAATAACTTTCCACTAACATCGTGGAATTATCAGATCGTTTCTATCGTAATCGTTGAAATTCAAACTTCCTAGAAAATGATTATCGTATAGTAAAGTTTCAAGAAAATGATTACGCTAGCAAAATTCCAAGAAAACGACTACTGTAGCATGCATGACTACACCAAAGCAACGGATGAAAATCCCTTTGTGCAGACCGATAACATTGGATTCAATCTGCATAGGCAGCAGACAGAAGCTTAGATGGAGTAGACCGAAGTTAACATGTGCATGTCAAGCATTAACGGGGGATGATATGAATGATGAGGCGGTGAGAGAATCGTAGAGAAGCCACCATCTGGTGAGATCATAAAATACGACTCACTACCTAACTCTGACAACGTTTTCCAGCCAAAAACAATTACGTTAATTTATTCACGAGTATACATTAGCCTAACCCACATGGTCACAATTGTAAATTTAAAAAGGGTATTTCGTAACTCCCATCCCTTTCATAGAATCAAACATTTCTCGGTGTGACAAAAGTAGTTGTTATTTCTACTGACTTATCACTGCATTGTAAGATAAACGTAACATGCATTGGTTGGGTGATTAGTTGGGTGATGTTTAAGGGCCCAGTTTTGGTTAGGTGGTGTTGAGGATCCTAAGGCTTCCAAAGACGGCCCAGGGCCCCAGACGTAAGTATAGTATGTAGTACATATACTATGTACAATAGATTGGATAAGTCCCAAAACCCTACACGGAGGAGCAAGAATGATAGTTTCAAGGACCACAAATAAAGGAAAGAAAATTATAGACATGTTAAACTTCATTCAGCCCCATAACAAGCATTGTAATAGATTTGTATGTACAGCACAAAATGGGTATATATGTACGTGTATATTAGTTAGAAGTTATAAAATGATGAAAATTCTTTAAAAAAAACCACAGAAATACAAACATGTACTTTGCTGAATATTGTAACCTTTGGCAGTTGGAATGTCACACCTGAAAAGTATGGCATTGTTATGGATTCCATCCAGGTTAAGGCTACAAGCCAACTAATGTGCCTAATGCGATGTTTTGATAATGTTTGTAACAATCTAAATGCTTTTACTGAGGGTATCTTATTTGAAATAATTCAATTTGTTTCAAACATACTATAGTTGCAATTATAACATGTAAATGAATGCTGCGATTTTTCTAGACTTTTCTCGATTGCTGCAACACGTTCTAAATGTAGATGGCATTTTTATCCTAAATGCATGTAAATTCCCTGGCGAATGAGGAAAATTTGACACAGTATGTTAATTTTCTCTGCGTGATATGCAAGCACATATAGTATGTACATTTCCAAACCATTCCAATAAATTGGAAATGTCTGATGGGAATTTCGGCATATCTCATAGATATTGTGCAACACACCGTCGAATCCTTCACCAACCAATGCCTATTGGGAATAGCGATTCAAGTGAAGGACACACGCTAGATTTTGGACCTAACTCAACATTTTTCATTAAACCATCGGATTTCTAAAGGGATATAAAGGTGAAATGGTAAATGCCTGCATTTGCACATTGGTTGAACTTTGAAATAAGTTGAAATCTCCAATGTAAATATACCTCAAAACCGATTCCTCACCCTTTGCTCAGGTGCAAGTAGGTTCTAGTTAAACATTGCCGGAAAGCCTGCAACAAAATCGATTTTCTATCCTCCAAGCATTCTAATGAGTTTCTTTTATATGCAAATGTCAATATTGTGGAACTGCATACGAATGTAAGATGTGACACAGGAACAAGCATATGCGAATAATGTCAACGCGTGGCTCATAAAAGAAAATGCCAACGTGCCCTTTTAGCTACGTAAAGTTCAAAAACAAGCTTTTCCCATGCAACAATTTCGTATGCAAATGCCATGAGATGTTAATGAAAACGCAACCACAAATACCAAACGGAACCCAGCTTCTTGTTGGCTTCTGAAGTATAGGCACCACAACGTGTGATAAGCCTTACAGATGTTGACTTAACATTTGCATTTAACAACTTACTGTTGAAGAATGACAAGAAGGCTTCAAAGATAAACGAGTGTATCTTGTGCAATTAGCACTAAAATGGCAAACGAATTTGCGTTTCTTGTATAAATAATATTCCCCAATCAACATTAAGTACGAAAAATCACACAATTATTCTGCTGACGTTTAAACCAAAAAATTACCTTGCAAATCTTTCAATATGAAAAGCGAACAATGAAATACTACAATTTTTTCATGAAAGTTTGTTTGCTTAAAAATATTGTATGTACAGAAATCAATATAATACATAGATGTGATGGATGCTTCGATCGCAACAAGCGATTACATTAAGTTGCTGCGTTTAAGTGAAAAAGTTAATGAAACAATTGAATTTATAATTAGCAAAAACTTTTTGCAAACGCACTAACTCCTTATAGGTTGATTTAGAATTATAATTAAAAAACAATCAATTTTCACGTAGCATAGCAAGGACGGGCGCTATATACGCCTATATAAATTGTCACTTTCATTGGACATATTTTTATTGCAACACTGATCGAAATTTTAAAAGCTTACCAAGTAAACCAAAGGGGGAAATTTACAGGCGCATCAATTCGCAAAATCGTCAAGAAACAAACATTTGTCTTGATAAACAAAATGCACTGCACCAATTTTGTCTGACATAGGCTTTAAGGCAAAAGATGCCAGCAGTAGAGGAGAAGATTTATTAAAGGAAAACATTCTTAAGGAGGTCTAAGGAAATTACATTTTTTTCTAGTCTATTCTGATATAGACAACAATGTATAGTTAAAACGAAAGACAATGATTTTTCGGCCAATCCTAAGACATTGAAGGTACAAGTGCAGAAATAACATTTTCAAAAAATCGAAAGTTTAACCGGAAAAAACGTGGAGAACACATTAAGTGAAGTGAGGATACACTTGAAAAAGCATTTCAAATCAAAGTTAAGCATACAAACGTGCATTGCATCAAGATCACCTATCTTATGAATAGCTTTACCTTTCCTAGCTTTTACAGTTGAACCATTTTCATATTTAATGGAATACCCATTATATAGGTAATTATTTGCTATTTCAACTTGGTTTAAATTAAAATTATTTTGTAGTCTTTTAATATAACGTTGTACCTAAATATAAACAGGGAAAAAGATACTATTGACGGAATCTTATTTCCAAAGGAAACTAAAGTGAGTGTTACTTATACTGTCAAATATCCAGAATTGCAAATATTATATAGTGTATGCGCACAAATCCAGAAGAGTTCATCTTGAATTTTGTATATACGACAAGCAATTTCCTGAACTGCGTAGCTTATAGAAACTTTCCAGCTATGATTGATGTGTAGATTAAAGTCCTACGAGACTATTACAACATATGCAAGAGAAGTAAAAACGCACATGGATATGAGAGTAATGCAACACAGAGAGAGAATTATATAGAAAAATGGGAAATTGCAGTACATCGTTCATAGAGGATAAGGACCCGTTAATGTACTATTTTTGACTGTAATTAAGATTCACTAAATAACCCAATCTACACCTTTATGGCAAACTATCTAAGGCAAAATGATGATTTAATTCCTATGTAATTTTCCGTCTGGAAAAAAAATGGTTTCGAATGATATAATGACTTAGATGACTTTTTTTTCCGTTTAAAAGAAGTAGGCTTAAGGTAATTTATCTTTCTACCCACGCTGTGAGTTTCGATAACAAATAGCATAGGTATTACATTAGGGTAGTGATGAAAAATGTTTAAACTTACCAAACTGCTAACATGCTAAGCTTGTTTGCTAACGTGCATAAATTATAAAAGACGTCAAACCATACAAGTTGAAAGCATAAGCATGCATGGAGTTAACATTAGTGGAAAGGTGTAAAACTTATACAAGACATACCTACTATTTGTATGAACATAGCGAATTTCAAACTGCAGTCTCGAGAAAACAAATGGCTAAACAAGATGCCGTCTTCAGAACAATCAGTAAATTAAACGCATCATGAACGACATAATCGCGTTGTTGCCTAGCTAAGTTCAAACCGAATCATTGCTTTAGAATTTGGTTCCATTTTCGTGAAACAGGCGAGTAATTTAATTATATGAAAAGGGAGCAGACATGGAAAGATGCCATTTTCAATAATTTTCTTGGCTGCGATTATGCTAAAAGCGTTCAATTTGATTTCTATACGCGAGATGAAATTTTATTTTCACGATATTGAGAAACAAATTTGAAGAGTTTTGGGCAGAATTGCAGTACACTTTATGTAGAATGCAATTTTCTTTTATGTTTCGAATTATATGGTTTTTATGCTATCTTTATGATAACAACATAAAAATATATTATCAAAAATAATGTCCCCAAGTATTACAGTTTATTTCGTGAAAAAAGCATTAAATATATTGGGAACTGAATGTTGGACTATCAAGAACTGCTTATTTCGATGATCAAGTATTTCAGAAAGAGAAGTGTTTCATAAAATGACAAAAAAAAGAACGTCGATCAGCTTTTTTGATTTTCAGATTGAAAGAATGTGTCTCAGACGCATGCGCATTGTGTAGACGATTATTGCTTTGTCCCTTTTGGTGCATGTTATAAATTACAATGTCTGAAAACGATGCTGGAAAGTGAAATACCTAGAATGAACATCAAAGTTGAAGATGTGGATTGAACACGCCATAACACAAGACATTTCCATGAAGGATTTTTTCAAAAATCTCAGTTTCTCAGAATACGTATAACAGTAAACAACTTTATGGTAAAATACTAAGAACTGTATGAAGGAGTATAATTTGTGGGCATTGTAAAAGTAGGTACATGATTAGTATATGCATTAGTGATATCAATAACTTGGCGAAAAACACATAAATAAACCAGCCTGCATTTGTATTTATTACAATATATTAAAATGTACTGCAAGTACTACGATTAAATTTGCTGACAAATAAAAAAATGCTTATAATACAATCTGATTTTTAAAAAAAATGGAGTTCAAGTAACTTTGCCATGTATTTCGGGAAGAACTTGCTATTATTTCTAATTGCTATTTTATATTAAAAATATCTTACATTTATTTCCTATAGCCAATCTCAATAAGTGTACAGATTACTCAATACAATTCAGCAGCTGTTTGGATTGTTTGAAAAACCTATAATCCCATTGTTTCTCCAAACCTCAAGACTGTAATTGAAAACTAGTCGGTATTCGAGTTTACAAAAGCTGGCCTGTAATAGCTCAATTTCGTGATGGAATAACCATTAAAAGATTGCATCTGTGCCAAACATGGAACAAATAATTAATTCTTGAACTAAGGTGCTTAACAAACTTTTTGCTGCAAAAAAAACCACTTGCTTTATATACGAATTTTAGGACAACACTGCTGCTTGATGCTGCTATTGGAGCAGTTTGTAAAATACAAAAGTTCAATTCAAGCTATTTTTGTCTAGGAGGATAAATTCGAAGGCAAATCCTTGACTGCGAATGTCTTCCTACGTGTTTCCCATCATTTATGAGTGAAGGTTGCTCGGCCAATAAAGTCCAACATAAATCTAAGGAAATTTCGTGGACCAGTAAAGAATGGGAATTCGATCCAATCAAGCGACATTTTTTCACTTAAAACGTTGGAGACTTCCATCCGTAGCATGACGTCTAGGATGACTTTGGCCCTAAGCTCTCCATATACCAGACACTCCATATGCCCCGAAACCCCCGATTGCAATAAGTCAGCATTTGCAACGATTGCAAACGAAATGAAGCGAAAGAGAATGGCAAACTTCGGAGGACATCTCCACAACCCTCTTTGGTATTCAACTTCATTATGCGGAGTCCACTCACTCAATCAAACGCACACTTTTTCGCCTCATTTTGCATTCGCTTTCTAGCTTTTTTATTTACATGTAAAATCTCCTTTAGCCCCGTGGGGTGATAAATAGCACCGTGATGACAGTCCAAATCGGGCTTCTCCACTCTCGTCCAAAATAGCATTGCAAAGTTAGCAATGTTTCTGTGATCCAGCTACCAAATTCCCTTCCGTGTTTTCAACTACTCTGATGTGGCTTATTTATTGCTATCGCGCCTTATCTACACGTTTCTTGCTGTCAGTATCGCTTTCTTGCGCTTCCCTGGTCATTTTGTTTTTGTCACATGGACGCTGAAATTGTAGATCTGCAACTCACATCAACACAAAGCCTGACCTCACATGTCATAGGACCTCTTGTTCGTCACCAGGGTTGCAGCGCTGGGAATCATGACGACAATTTTTTATACTTTCAAAGATTCAATATTGTTTGTTTTACTGTATTCTTTCTTTGAAGTTTAAGTCATATCAATGTGCATAACTTCCTAGGAAACGCAAAGCCCATCTCTGCATGGATACTTGTTGTTGGGTAGAGTTTTGAAGCCCAATGGCCATATACTATAGATTTTATCGTATCCAGGAAGTAAGCACAAACATATCGAAATTGTATTATGCTACTTCAATTAACATAATACTTTATGATAAAAACTAGTTGTTATGATTTAAAATGTTGATATATAAGAAGACCTTTACGTATAAGGAGAAATGTATTTCTATGCTGGCAGAACAGGGAACGGAATTGTGGATTAGAATTATTTTATTCAATTTTGTGTAAAGTGCAATATGAAATCTTTTCATCATCAGCTAGATGGAACGAACATTAAATCCATGATAAACAGTAACAAATGCATTTAATATCATACTAATTTTTTCTTTATTGTTATCCACAACTCTTGGCAGAATGTAAAACAAGATAATTCATATTCAGATGTGTATTTCAAGATAGTTTCCATTTAATTAAAATATTTGAAACGATATATCATCGCCACTGTATTATTGGAAATGTTTATATCCATGACATGTTAACTTTGACCTAGTAGGATCCGTATTAAGGTCTCGGGGACCCCTTGGAATCTTCGGGACCTCATTTTGAGAAGTTCTGTCTTCAGAGAAGAAAAAAACTTGGAACAAGATGCAAACTTTAGAAAAACCGAGATGATCTCAAACTTTCATGTTAGCAAATTGGTCTCCATTCCCATTTTAATCAATCACACGACAAACACAGATTCCAAGTTGTTTTCCAGTTGTGTCAATATCACCCAGTTTTCCACCAAATACTATCATCATGAACTGGGAGTCTGGTGCTAAATCCGCGGATTTCGGTGTTGTCTGTTTGCGTCGTGGAAGAGTGTTTTGGTGGCGCCCAAAAACAGCTCAGAAAATTCTAATTCAATTCCATTGCCTTAAAGCCGCCTGATTAATTGGTGCCGACTCCTCTACGACGCCGTGAGAACGTCGTAGGCAATTTGTAGCGAAATTGTCTGAAAGCCAAATCGTGTCGCCTGCGAGAGACATCTCACTGCGGTGGCGATGTTGGAGACTGTCAATCCAAATGAGCGATTCTGCGCCGGTGAACCGGATCCTCGGAATGGAAAATTGCGGCCGTAATTGGTCACTGGGATCTCCATTAAACGTGGCACAGGTTGCGAAGGTGAAAAACTCGGGTCACTGCCAACGGTCTTCCCATTCTGATGCCAATGCATCCGCTATAGGCTATCATTGATCAGCAGGACATGCAGGATTTCTGTAGCTGACTCACATCTCAAGTTGGATTTTTTTTTTTTTTTTTTTTTTTTTCTGGAGTTGGTCTGGCCAATCGTGTCGCTACGTATGATTGGACAGTCTGGTCCTATCTGTTCGCAATGGTTAATCGATTTTCTATCAGTGCTTTTCCTATCTCGGCTCCCCCATGCGTGCATTCAAAAGGATTGCACCAATGACGAGCTTCTTCAGCGTGCCATTTTTTAAATCCGTTTATTCAACCAGATATGGCAGCCATCGTTGGGTCTGAAGACATACCCGCAACAATATCAGTGGTTTTGTCAAGGATCTCATAAACACACATGAATAAAAAATAAAGAAAAGCCGCTTTATTTTGGTTATTTTTATTATGGCTGAATGCGTTTGTTATATGCCCTACTGACACGAAAAGAAGCCATGATTTTCACTCTGATTTGTGGTCTTTAAAACAGAAATCCGGTCAAAGGGTCATTGTTACACAAACTCTAGTAAACAGCCCTAGATCCACTTTCCTTACTTAATTCTAAGTAGCAATCAGCCTTTCTTATATATTAAAATATGATGCTCTAGCGTATAGTATCACGTGTTAATTAAAACTATAGTTAATTTCAGGGGATCCCGTTAATGTATTTTTTATGTTACTGTTTTATGTGAACGTTTTATAGTGAACCTTTTTTTTACCTTGGAAACGTTTTAGATATAGTAATATCGGTATTATATTAAAAAATGTCAATGGATTTAAATGAACCTCATGAGCCTACAAACTGAGAAATCTTAGGGAAAATACTTCAGAAATAAATTATTAGTCATCAACTATACTTTCTTTTTCACTTAGGGAGATCTCAAATTTTTTTTCTATATTACACTTATTTATTTTTATTTTTAGAACATTTTTAAGGGCACTTAACGCAGCAATTATTCGCAATTTCAGAAATATCTACTTCAAGCTAATGGAAACAGTAAGGAAAAGACTCCTATTGTTCAGCCATGTAGAATGGGAAAAAAAAAAGCTTTTCCAACAATCCATTTTCAGCATTTTTTGCTTCAGTCTTAATCTCACTACAAGTTTTTTAGTCGTCAGACAAGATCAAACGTGTTCTACTAATTTCAGCCAACGCCACGTGATTTATTGCGATTCCATCAGAACACCCTCCAATTTAGCTATACAGATTTTGTGGATCTAAAACGAGGCCATAATTAGGAAGAGCTTAAACGATGTTGATTTAATTAACGCTGCAAACGCATGACCATTATAAAGACGCACTAAACTCCAACGATAATGGCTCCACATAAACAATCATGCGCAGAATAAGACCTCTAGGACGGAAAGTAATACCCTTGCAGATTGATTCCTTGGCATGAAGCTAAGACGTCTTCTTTCTGTACTTCAAAGGATGCCCAATGATTAGGTTCGTTAGTATAGGCGATCTCTCTCCAGTTAATATACGGGCTTACTCAGGAACACCATCGACATGCAGGTAATTTCGTTTCATACCAAAGACCACTTGCTGCTCTTGATGTGGGTGACATCTATTGCTATGAAAGATTTCTGCTCTTACAAGATTTCTGCTACATAACAAAATGATTGAAAACAAAAATCTGGAATTACTATTTAGAAATAATTCGTTATTGCATCAAGAAATTGGTTGTGGATATATACATTGTAGGAGCCCAAGACATTTAACCTGTATTTATAAATTCCATCTATTTATGATCTACTTAAATAAATGTGGCCGAAAGCTGCAAATAACTGCAGTAAACCTAGTGATTATTTTGCTAAAATGCCACATTTATTATAAAGACCGTCAGTTTGCGCAGCTGCGAAAGGTCAGTGACTAAGAACCATGCAAGCAAGCAAAAGGGCTCAGGAGAGTATTTTCAAACTTCATGCTTGATACGCTTCAAAAGAGACCTTGTAACTACTGTATTTAACTTTACGCGAGGTTGACGATAACTAAGTAGATGGAAACTTGAAGCGCTTGGTTAATTTGAGAAGCGCTGGTCAGTATAAGATTATTAATATGGCATGCACACAAGAAAATCGTATATTGTGAACACTCAAGCAGGCAACTGTTTATGAAGTGGACAGTTTTCCACATGGGAATAACGGTACTTTCAATTTAATGGTACACAGTTGTTGGTTTCATAAGCAGTAATCGTCCGTAACTTGCCCATTAAACGCCACCAAACAAACTCAACTTTGAGCTGTAATGTCTTTTTCAAAAGCCTCAAAATATACCAGAACACAAAACCATTTAAATATTACATAACACGCTTTACTGAATATTACATATATCAAGGAGAAGAGGAGAATGGTTGTACATATCAAAACATTAACTTGCAAGTTAATTCGTTGGTACATCATGATATGAGATTCTCACTATATGCACTAATATTTGTTGCAGAATATGGAAACTGATGACTTGTGAATTTACATCAATTAATCAACAAAGTTTACAGAATACGATTAATGGTATTGAAATACCTTTGCAAATAAACGTGATATAGCTTGTAGTGCACCTTATCTATATTCAAATACGTTTCATCATAATATTAGATGTATTCCACATTTATTCTTATCGCTGCAGCATAATCCCACCTGGGAAGTCATCTCCATCCGCGTCACTCACGTACACGACTTATGAAGACACCAGATTTTGTCATTTTTAAACAAAACTACTATTGGAGTCCACAATGATGCAGTTTCTGACAATATACACTACATTCCTCGAGGCTTGATGCGGGCAACCATGCTCTAGTAAACAAACATTTGTATTCCCACCACAATGGAATGGCCATGATACGTTTTTTTGTGCGCTAGATTTTGCCCTTTCTTAAATATTTACTTTCTTTTGGAAGCTGTAATCTCGTTCTGTTGCAATGATGTGGTAATGGGGAATCTGTGGTTATATGCCGCGGATACATACAAACGGCAAACAAAATACGACAAGTAACAGGATTTTATACAGCCTAATTATGTCGAGATAGAGGAGAAAAACTGATCTATTTCTTTAGCTGTTTTTTCTTCTCTCACATAAAGTATACCAGAAATGACATCTGTGCCATTGCTTATTGTCTAGAAAAAAAATGGGGAGGAGAAGGGTTATAAGAAAAAAACATTGCATGATGCAGTAACATGTAGCGAAATGAAAATCGCATTTAAAAACATATTTTTTAGTATGAATATACAAGCATCGTATGTAATCATGTCTTCAAAAGTGTTGCCATTGACATTTTAGCATATTTTCAACTTACTATAATTTGGCAAGCGTTGTGTTAAATGACTTTAAGGTCAACTTTTTTAAATAAAGCAGCAATGATAGGTTGAGAATTCAATCCTTATTCATGTCACACACTTTTTATAGACTGTAATTTAAGTCATCGCTGAAACCATATTATTACTGATTATCGATTTCAAGACCAATGTGCTATGCCACATCCTTAAAGGATTGCATTATCGTTTAAAAATAAAATGTCCAGTTTCGGTACAGAAAGTGAAAGCAATAGCATGTTGTCCTTCAGCGACAAAATCTTTCTCATAAACCAGAACTGAAGTGCATATCAACGTCAAAAACTTTCTTCTTCAGGATTAACGAGTTATTTATGGCCACGTGACATGCGCCTCTTGATAGCAATGCTTTCAAATTTGACTTGAAGACATATTGCTCTACTTTCAAAACGAACACTGGATATGACTGTCTAACTGCCGAGGGCATGGCATTTTACAACCAACATACTGTACTGTATTATGCAGTATGCACATATATATATATATATACGGAGTTAAATTATGATGTTTATTACTAAAGTTGTCAGTTTAATGCTAAAGTTGGTTGTCTTATACAAAAGGGCAATATAGATATGCCCATCTATGAATTCGGTCACTGTATCCAATTTTAAAAACTATTATTAAATGGAAGAAACTAAAAAAGAATTTCGCCAGACATAAAGTACTATTTCATTGGAAAATCGATGTCCAATATACGTCTCTTAGTTTAGAAATTCCACGGTCCCTTTTAGAAGTTTTGTATATGCGCAGCCAATATAAACTGCATATACATGTATAAAATAGCACAAATAGAATCAATGAAAATCTGGAACTTAAAGGAGATTTTCTCATTTTTCCCAAAACTATAATGTTTTATCCTTATTATACGCATCGTTTTATTGCATTTGGGATTTAAAACTGTGGTTAATTACAAAAGACAATATCATGAGAATATTGGGCTATATAACCATGAAGGGTTTAGAAGCAGGAAACGATGCGATCAAGCAAAAATTAGTAGCTTGTATTTGCTGAAGTGCCTGTCATGATGACACTGATATTCCACAGGTCCAAGTGCAACTTCAAATAGTCTTCTAAATCGCAATTAATATCTTAATCCCTTTTGACGTCGAAATTCAGGAAGATATAAGAGAAAGTCATCATTGGAAGTTTCAAAAATTCTCATCCAATTACGAATTTACAACAAATAACATTGCTCGAGTGCCAGCTGGATATTCTTGGCATTATATTGCAGATAATGAAAGTTTACATGGTCCAGTCTTAGGTTAAGACTGTATTTGAAAAGTACAGGAAATCGCTACTATATGGGTAATGACATGTAAACTACTAATACAAACATGCAACAAAATAAATCGTACTGTAAGCTATACTACATCATCGAACACATCAAATCTATATAAGCTCATTAAAAAAACGGATGCAATGTGCAAAGACCATATATCACGTTGTGTACATGGCCCATTTAATTTTTTTTCCAGACACTTCATTTAATTTTATAAATATAATTAACGTGTTTTGATAAAAGTTTCAGATTTATTGTGTGAATCGGATCAACATTCACACGGACCTCAGCATTTGAAATCCTTTTTCCATTGTATGTCAACTATCTTGCCACACAGCAGCGAAATTGGATAGTTTCTGCCAGATGTGAACTTCTGATAGATAGTTCCAACACGTATTTTTTGTGCAAATAACTCGAGAGTACTTCAGTTAGCTACATCTGGTAAATGCAAGAAAAAAATGAATTAGATACCGAACAAAAGTAAGAAGGAAAAAAGATGAGCAAAGAATGAAATCACTTCCAGAAATTGTCAATAGTGTTTCTCGCACTGCTTTTACTATCTGGAGTAAGTTGCAGTTTACGGAATGTATTTTTTTTATATTAAACGGATATAGCAAGACGAAGCATATAAAAACACTATTGCCCAGTACTTGAGGACTACTTTTCTTATTAGCATTGTGAAAGAATGCTGGTTTTTGGAAATATATTGCTACTCGTTATATTAGCAACAGCCATCACCTTACACATACAAAACACCATCCCATTCAAGATTATTTAGGTGATTAGAAAGCGCGAAAGGACATTATCTGCTTTGGTAGCTCAACAGACGTAATTAGAAGAGAAATAAACGACAAAAGTGATTTCTTAACGGTCATGGCGTGCCACAGATCCCATAAATAATGAATAAAAGCACATGCTGTTCTACATAGAACCACTGAGCTTTGTACGTTACTCGTATTGTGGCATAACAAAAGCTCTTAATTATGCCAAGAGAAATACCTGTTTAATTTATCACCCTCCTAACGAGAGTAAGCAAAGCTTCTAAACATATTTAAAACAAATGCCTGTAGAGTTTAAACCAAAATTCGTCTTCTAAATCCAACATCCTTTAACAAGTGTATTAAATATATACTGAGTGTAAATAAAATTATGTGAACGTATAGAAATGTAAGGAAAGTAATTGTGTGCTGGCATTATTGAAATTTCTTCTTCAATTTGTCACAACCTGTAGAGCTTGTGTCGTGTTGATTGAGATTCGTAGAAGAACAATAAAATGGAAGCTTCATGAGATAATTTGAGTGATTGGAAATTCAAATAAACTGTTCAAAGTTGTTTATTCCAATAAGTTTTCAGGTTGTGTTAATGTCAAATTTAGCTGTAACAAGCGTTCATATTATTTTATCTGCCCCATAAGAGTAAGATTATCACATTAAACAAGTCTGAAAAAATTGTTACATGTGTACTAGCAACTGTGCAATTTTTTTACATTTTTAAAATAGTGAGTGGTCGTCGGTTATTGCCTTTCTAACTGTTTATTATAGTTTCAACAATGAGTTGAGCCACTGTAATCACCAGAATAAATTTCATACAAGACATTTCTTTTTCAACTATAGATTTTTCAAAAGCCCTTCTTCCATATGTCTGCGGTAAGCGAAAATGCTTCAGCAACCTTTATCAATTTTCATTTGAGTGAGAAAGGTTATTATACAAATGGCTTCCGTTAAACCCTGGAAGAATTTCATGCAGAACATCAACTACTGCATAGTTGAAATAAACGCATGCACATATACTGTCTGCTAACAGTATATTTCTCAAAATACGAGCTTAGTTGCTGAATTGGTTGGCCCATAATCATTTTTATACTCTATGAAATGCAGATTTTGCGCGGGCATGTCATAAAACAGATAGTTTGTTAGAATGTACCAAGTGAAATTTAATATGCATATTTCAAAAATATACAAGGCTTGTATGCAAAAGCATTGTTTAAGTAGAACGACGTTATTTGATATCGTTGTCGACGATATATAACATACATAACAAGCACTGAGTTTGGGCAGACTCGAGATTACATAAAGAAAAATTTGAAAAACAAACTATGATGAATGTTCTCAATAACAAGTCTGTATCTTGCATGACACCATTAAATACACATAACTAAATCATTAGAGTAATTAAAAGTTTACTTTATTGGTACTTATGTTTGGTGATTGCAAAATGATGGGCATGGTACAAGAGAAAGCTGGTTTCCAAACCATGACTAAACCAATGAAAATTAAATGGTCATTAACAAAAGCAATTAACATTTTCACGAGAGCTTAAATAGGTTTTTTACGGATAATTCAATCTTGCAATCTCAATTTAAGTTTAAATGTCATTATGTATATACCATGCAATAAACTCGTGTAATTTGTGGCGTACCTTTACATTTGTTATATATTTCACCGTCAGAAATAAATAATGATAATAGTACAAATAGTAATAAATAGTACATATTTATAAATAAGTGTTAGAAAGCTTGTCAAAATAAAGTTTAATGGAGCGTATTTTGTATAAATGAAGACTAGCAATATGGGTTTGTTGTTAATATTTTTTTGATGTGGTTAGGTAAATCTTATTAACACGAGAATTCTAAAATAATAGCCACTTCAAACTTAAATGTTACATCTGGTCACTAACTAAGTTTGAAATTGGAAGGTTACTCGATTGAAAAATAATAAATTACTTTTACAGACAAAAGCTGTTTTGCAGACCAAAGACCAAATATAATACAACGAACTAGCCTTGCATTATCCATAAGATGACAAATGATGTAAATATGCTATTCAATATGGTTGCCAGAGGTTGCAATATATCATTTCCCTTATGGTGTCAAGGAAAACAATTTGATGAAGGATATGCTTCCCACAATGGCGTAACATGTATTATAAATAGCCAATCAACTTGATCAAAGTAAGCCCATTACTGCATCCTGTCCAAGTACTGACTTGCTTCTAAGGCATTCAGTCAAAGTCAACGCTGTTGCATGATAATTAAAAGCCATTCATATTTCACCAGTTATATATTGGCCTTCTCTATTTATGTTTAGCTGCTAAGATCAGCATTGGTGCTGTGATCCTTAAGTCATATTTTATGCAAGTCAGACGCGTGGAAGAAACTTCTAGCCAGTTGAAAAACTATTTACTTATCATGTAAAATTTATCAATCCGTTTTTTAAATGTATGCTTCAATAATAGAATTCCAAAAAGATTGTATGATGAAATACAAAAAATTATTTATGAAAACCCAAAAATCGATTTAAAGCAGAAATAATATTAGGAAATTTTAAAAAAATGTCAATCTCATTTGAAGATCATACAACGAAATAC
The DNA here is from genome assembly GCA_034696685.1 of Julus scandinavius. Lineage (NCBI taxonomy): Eukaryota > Metazoa > Arthropoda > Diplopoda > Julida > Julidae > Julus > Julus scandinavius. The sequence goes on along the minus strand of JAQGAE010000646.1, from coordinate 3,295 downwards.
CAAAACCGAGAACAATGCATAGATACATTTACAACAATTTAAACAATAAGCCGCTAGTTTATGACAATGTAATCAACATACATGTATGATGCATAAAGCAAACCGGAAATGACTTTCTGCTAACAATATTATGATTTCATTTACTTTATCGTTGGAGTTATCGTCATAGAGAGACAAACAAATTCTAGATAAAACTCTGGAAATGCATTTTAACATTAGCTATAAAGAAATAATTATTATTACTATCATTATTTGAGTTATGTTATAGAGTAAAATAATGTATTGCCCGGTTATTAGATTTTTTAACCTTTACAATAAACTCCACAACAATAAACGTTTACAGATCAACATTATAATCTAACATTACCGTTAGTATCACTGCTATTTAGAACACATTCTAAAATTTATACATATCATTAAAAAATTGATAAAGGAAAAAAAATTACTTTCTCTCTGGGTTATTTCAAAGCATGTAAAGCTTCGAAGTCAAGATTAGTACAATTATTTATCGTTCGTCAAAACAATGAAAAAAACAAGTCACAATTGGGTAAAGTATAAGACCATTACTTGCCGAATTTATAGAAATGTTAACAGTTTCATGCATACCCGTGCGACTTTCTTGATCCATAACCTGAACATTGTAATGTATTTCTATCATATTATTATATAGGTTTTCTAGCATAAATCATATTTCCAATTTAGTCCTGCCACAAGCACAAACATTAGAAGTGAATAATAGTTTGTAAGGTTCTAACGTTTACAATAAATTGTGTATAGCATACTTATAAGAAAGGAAAGTATGTATTATGCAGTTAGCAACAAAGGCAGCATATCAAACCTCTTAATATGCTTTCAATTTATTGAATCACTGAACAAACAAACCTAATGTAATTGAAAGTAACCAGAACAGGCAAAAACTTTGATGGGATTTTAATTTAAATAAATTGAAAGAATAATAGCACCTAATTGTATTACCTTCATATAGCCTGATAGTGTTTATTGTTTTTGTGGCAAACAGTCTATGTATTTAATATCTTAACATTTAGAAATTGTAAATGTCACCTTTTTAAATTCAATATTATCCAACTTTTTGGGTTTTAAATAGATTTATTATTAAATAGTACAAGATGCGGTATACAATTATCTCAACTAAACAAATACATGAACACATTTACATTGGCTAAACATATATGAAAAACAAGCATATGTTTATGCCCTTCGTATAAAAAAAATCTATAACTAAATCGATTTCCAATCATGTTATATAATGAATATGGGCTACCGCTATGTGATCGATCTAAAAAGAATTTCATGTTGTCAACATCAAATGATTAGAGCATTTTCTCACCCTATGCTGCTTTGTGCTTCTATGAGATGTTTAAAGCAAAAATGATTGATTATCAGAGAACTATCATCGCGGGTGATAAAAGATTTCACTACATCACAATTTCTTAGCGCCATAAAAGAAGCCAAAAACCTGTCCTTAATAATAAAGTTTAGGAAAGATTGCACGCAACAAGAAACACCAGCTATTGCAGTATAAGCAAAACGATGGTAATCTGTCAGTCTAGATTTTGAAAAAAATTGAAAATAACATCACGCTTAAAATCGACAGTGCATTTATTTAGTTTTTATCTATTACGAAAAGTTCATGCAACACAAGATATCAAAATATAACTCAAGAATTCAAAAAATAAAGAAGAAGCGGAAAATATATAGTCCATGTAATTTGTGTAATTCTGTTTTGAGAGAGATGTTTACGTATATAACTTAAACCTCTTCAGCATTCACTAAAGAAATGATGTCAGATGCATCTAGCATCTTGACATTGTGTGCCTGATTATGTTCTTGTTGATCGTATAATCATGGATTAGATGTAATACTGCATGCAGTCCAATAATAGGACATTCCCAGTAATCGATATCCAAATAGGTCTGTTGATAATGCTTTTAAGTGCAAGTGATACTTGAATGGAAAGTGGTTATTACACTTCATAAGGAGTATTCACTGGACACCGCGGGGCATATACTCATCATAGCGTAAAAGGATGACAAATGCTACTCGAAAAATATTCTTCAACGAATGAATGGAAAAGAAAAGTTTGAGAGGATTTTTACGAAGATAACTTTATGAAGAGGATGATAAACGTATGGTTGATGGCTTATGATGTGAAGGGTGCATGAATAGCACGAGTTTAGAACTACACATTGACAACAGATATAATAAAAGAACATAAGTAGATAAATTACAATCAAGACCGCCTTTGCGAAAGCAATATCCCAAGTTAACAAACTTTTCAAGGTTAAACATTGTCATGTTGTGTTAAGTTTGGTTATTTTAATTCAGTATATTAAAATGCAACTACGCTATTCATAAGCTAAATAAGTCATAAACCATCGTTAGTCTACATGTATATATATATATTATTGCTTACCTCTGCCATTCGCCATTAACTAACATTTCACCACATTGCATTATGTGAAAAATGGGTACCACGAGTAAGTACGCCAGGAAAAATACTTTAATTGCCGATTAGCATAATCTGGATTACAGCAAGCAACTCATTATACAAATGTAATCTGAAGGTTTTGTGGAAGACCCACAAATCCCCATTTGCATGGTGATACCATTGGAAAGAGCTGGAATTAGGAGGACGACTGAGTCTGAATTTCAAGCATAAAATTACATTTTGCACAAAGCCAGCTTTTCAATCGATAAAAGGAATTCTTATCTTATCGAACAATTTCTTAAAGAAGATGATTTCAAACTGAACGTGTTTTTTTAAATGGTACCTTACAGCAGTTGTGGATAACCAAAAATTATGAAAATTAATTATTTCAATGCATACATTTACATTATTGGTTCATGATTGAATAGTTTATGCAATAATGTTGTTCAGAACATGTATTATTAGTAAGTGAGTGACCCATGGACGATTATCTAAACCGAATATAAGCGATAGTCATCACATCTTAGATTTGGAAAAGCACAGTAACAACCATGAATTTTTCACAAAATTTAGATAATTATAATAACCGTAGGTTCACTTTTATCTGGCGTTTATGTAAAACTTTGAAGTAATATTTGTACAAAAATGTATTTTATCAAGAAAATGCTTGGTATTAGCATGAAAGTTGCTATTGAAATATTAATGTTTGAAAATATACTACCGTTTTTCAGAATGCACCATAACTACAGTAACTATGCAACGATTTGTATTATACAGTATGTAAAATTTATATTCACCCCACCACCTTGTTCATGCTATGGATGCTTATAACATGTTTCATAATCA
>JAQGAE010000645.1:0-32092 GCA_034696685.1 Julus scandinavius | reverse complement strand
ATACACTGCATGTTATTAGCTATTATATTCCTATATTTTTGCCTCGTTTTCGATAAAGCAGCTGTTGTTGTAAAGGACACGTGTCTGCCTAATTAACTAGCGTTGTTTACGCTCTGCGGACAAACTCATTAACGCTAAAAATATACCAAGGTACAACTGATGTTAACCATTATTTCTAGTCTAGTTAATTTCACTAAAGAAATTGGCATTCCACAGTAAATATCAGCAATAAGAGATTGCAAATTTCGGTACAAACGCATAAGAAATGAGTTGCAAAGCTTACCTTTCGAAAATGCGAGTAAAAAGCCAACAACTCTACAGAAAAAAGTTACTTTGTGCACTTTTAGCTTCATTCTACGGAATGTTAACGTGAGTCCTTGGAAGACAGACAAACAAATGTTGCAGTGGCGCAATTCACAGCGGCTGTAGCGTGCGAAGTACGTTTGTAATTACAATCGCAATGCCAATGCCCACCAGGCTTGGCAGTCAGCCTTAACGACTTTTGCTTCAACCAGCAGCATAATTCATATCCAATTGACCAAGAAGCCAGTTTAAGTTTCCTCGAAAAAGAGTCGATGATGGTCAAGCAAATGCCGATTTTTCTGCACTATTAACGACGGTGACGGACAATGTTCCCAACAAAGGTGTTGCCACATAAAAGTAAATTGGAAAATGGGTTTCTGGAAACATGAAATGGAGGGTGACGCGGTTGTCCAAAGAGAGAGAGAGAGTCGCCTTGGACTAACTCGATAATATACGAAGCACTTGCGACTGGGTTACCATTACCTCGTGTCACCACGAATTTGCCATTTCCTGCGCTTCTGAAGCTGTTACCCCTCTGATTTCTATGGAGAAAGTCGAGCCTTGGGTCGATGTGCTACACGGCACATTACGGAGCACACTCCTCCCCAAGAGCATCGCGTGAGGAATTTACAGTCGACACGAAAAAAAGTAACCCATCCGCATTTTGAAGAAATGCCCTCATGCTTACAAGGAGGGTGCTGGAATTCCCACTTGTTCAAAAACTGCTATTGTTTCGCTCGGAATTCCTGTTTAACAAGTCCGGGTTGTTTATAACCGCGATAATTAATGGTGAACTTAGCTCGACGTACTTTTTCTCCCAGGTCCCATTTGCAGTAATTCGCGAAAATCCCAGGCTGCAGCACGGCCGAGTTGCATTGTTCACATTGACCCCCGACGACGGATGAACGATATCAATTATGCGAAGTAATTCAACCGCAAGAGCATTTGTCAGAAGCCGAGAGAAATCTTCAAAAAAGATGCTACTGCTCAAGTTCTACGTGTAGTAAGGAAGATGCAGTGAATGAGCGAAACACGTGGGAGATGGGGATGCCAGAGCGAGACACGTACGTTCACTTCAAAAGCCGCATCTCAACTGAGGACCGAATAACGATCCGAGTTGGCTGCCAGCTAAACCCGCCGACTGTTGGCTAAGTATTCCTACAGGATGTGCAGCCACGTCTTATTGGATCAGCCAATTTTACATTGGCACAACTGGAAGCAATTTCACTCAAAATCCATGACTTGTGCAGCCATTGCACCTTGCAAATTAAATTTCTCGGAAGCTCCCCGCCATGCTAGAAATCCGAGGATATGAGCACTTTACACACATTTTCATAATAATTCTGAAAAGGAGAAACTTTAAAGGGATATCGAAGGCTATTTCAGGCATCGTGCATTTTTCAAATTTGCTTTTATTTTTAAAGCATGTGTGTAGCCCTTGATGTTTCATCGCACAAAGCATGTTGGTGAAAACGTGCCATTGGCAAATATAGTTGACAACAATCAAAACTTCGATTTATCGATAAAAAGGAAACAAAATAAAAATGCTTACTTGTCATATTTGCATCCCTCATTACCGAGGCTCATTATTAAATCTCATTATTAAATGATGAGAATATACCAGCCTAAGTTATAGACCAGCCTAATAATACCCTAAAAATTCAGTAGTCGTATGGCAACGGATGCATTTAACATGCAATTAATAATGCGGTTAGTAATTTTACGAACCCAATAATCAGCCACACAATAGAATAAAAGTTTTTTTTTTAAATTTATGTAAAAATTGGAATTAGGTAATTTTTAAGAATATAAATTCTTTCACTTGTATTTTTTGAAACTGTAGTGAGAAAATAGTGATATCATTAATATTTTTCTCTGAATAACTTCTAAAACTAGGTCCTGCAATTTGCGTATTCAGCAATTTCGGTCTTGAGTCCCCACAAACAGAGTTAATGGTCGCGCAAAGGCAAAAGTAAATCTAATAATCTGCTTGATGATGATGTTGATATTCCCATCTGTCAAAAGTAACACCCAAGTGCTTGAACTTTTCCTATGCAGAAACAAGAATAAGCTGTACTCCTCGTGTGCCAAGATCTTAGCATTTGTTGTCACTTTAATCAGATGCTAGAGCCTGATGTAAGCGAGCAATAAAATTACAATCGATCAAATATCGGGTCACACCCATCGTAAAAGTCTTGGCACGTTATTGTAATGCCATTTCCACATTTTGAGTAATATTACTAAAAGCAAAAGATTGATAGCAATGTTTGCGAAAACCGATCGAATTGCGGAAAAAACCTGGAGATACAATTTGTGCCTGCAAGGACCTAAAAGAGCAGAACATGCCATTAAGATACTTTGCTAACAACGCTTTAATTACGCTTTGCTATGGCATCCAATTAGTGAGCTTTTATCTTAATTTCATTGTAAGAAAAGACTGGTTGACTCTGATGTCGTTTTGCTTTGATTTCAGGAAATATTAGATAATTGAGTCACCATAACCTATAATGGCCGAGTGTCTAGAAAATATTAAAATCATGGTGGGTATAGTACCAATTGTAGAATTACATTTTATCAATTTTGGAGCTTTCTTTTGACATTCTCATGTCTCAGTATATAATATCCCCAAACATCCGTAAATAAGGTTTAGGCATTACAGATTTAAGTTGATGCTCTTGATAGAAAAGTTTTTCAAACAAAAAATTATATATGACGTCAAACTTTACAATTTCTCGCAAAAACAACATTTTTACAAATCGAAAGTTAACTGCAGAAAGCATGATGTTAGGTCACGTTTTATGCATTTGCATGTTATATCTCCATACCGGGTATTTTGATTCAATTTTGATTTTTTTGTAAATTTCATTTCTTCAACTCCCTGCTGAGATGCATGTACAGTATAAATGTCAAATCGGTATCAAAAACACCAGCGTATTACAAAATAATTTAGCTGTTTTTTTCTTCTATCTATAGCATGCTGTCCAGCATATGAATCGCTATACAGGGTAAATCCCATACAAAAATTAGAAAGCTTCACACGATTTAGTTTTTTTGATCCAGGAATTTGGGCAATAAATAATGAATCACAATAGAGACATTAACTGCCTTGTTACACCAAAGGATGATGCTAGGCAGGGTTCTTATATTAGATATGTAATATTGATGAAATGTTCATTAAAATGGCGCGAATCAGTCGACATTGTGGTGCATTGCGTGATCAACATGGGTGGATATGATCGCGAGTTGCATGGGTCTATATTTCTGTTAAACAATGGCAGTATTCATTACACGAGTAACAGCTACACGTATACTGTATAGACAGTGTATACACTGAATGCCTCGTATATTGTTAGGTTTCGCTATGGATTTCATTTGTGTATACACGTAGGTTTGCATTAATTAATTACTAACTGAATACAATGTTGCATATTCAAAGTAAATACTGAATATCCGTTTCGTTAATTGTATTTAGAGGGCTTGTTTTTACTTCGCAATGTAGATTGTGTGGTCCATTCATAACAAACATGGAATACACTATACTGTACAGACATTTCAGACAGAAAAAAAATCTCAATCCACCAGGTGATAAACAAAAATCTCATCATACTAATAATGACTATATTGAAGCCATATTTCAGCACTAATAATAAAATATGATAACTTTAAAAATATCAATTTACGATAAGCAACATATTTATCTAGGATAGTGGCATCATGAAAAACGTAGAAAAAAACCCTCAAATATATAGGTGAAATGGCTTGAATGATATTACATGAAAAGATGAAAAATGTATAGATATCTGACAAATGAGAAATTGGAGAGTAGAAACCATATAAAATCAAGAATTTTTAAGATCAGAAAACTAATTGGTTTCTTCTTCTGTAACTTTTTGTATGTTATCGTAAATATATTTTTATTTCCAAAAGAAACCATCTTTATGTTGCTCATATGACCATTTCAGGAATCCAGGTTATACTTAATAAGCTTATAGAGTTTTAATTTAGTTTCAGGCATTTTTATCATGTTTGCATATAATCTTCAAATGGATGTCTCCACGAGAGGAATCCATTACGGTATAGCACAAACATCAAACTCGAGATAAAAGTACATTCACGAAAACTGCGATGAAGTTTAATCCACATTGAAATAAGCATGTTTCTAAACATGTACAGGCTGAGGTAGGCAAGTGAGGAGAAAGTGAAACGGCATTCGTTTTAAATGTAGGTTAATAGAAAAAGTTGGCAATTTCTGTGAAGAGCTTCTGTTAATCGGATCGTTAATCGCTCGACAAGCATTTCTACTTTTTTTCCTCCAATGAATTGACAGTTGATGTCGCATTTAAAATGCAGATAAATAGGCGACATCATCCATTGATATAGCTCAACAAAAACTGCCTATTTTAGTCAGAATAATCCGTCGATTAACTCCATGGGAGCGATGGCGTGGTGAGCAAAGTAACAGGAAAATGCATTAGCAGATTCACAGCAGAAAAATATCTGCCTCTGGTAAACATAAAAAGAGGCTTTTAGGCTCCAACAACCATTAAGAATACTATATATCCCAATATTGAAATGCGTGCATATTCATTCTTGCATTCAGTGAGCGATTCATATCGTGAAAGGAGCTGGAATAAGCCTATTACATTGATAAACATTTTATTTTCATGCAAATGTTGTTACGCGGGTTAACGTAAATCAATATAGTCAAGTTTAAATTCTAACAATACCAAAGAACAATATCGATTGATGTATTTTTACAAAATAATCGCGTGCTTTATCTGCTGTTTTATCTAATAAATCTATGACTCTTGTTCTTATATTGACAGTTATATTTTGAAAATTAACGTCCCTCAACAAACGATGCTATCATTTTATGATACAGTGAAAACATTCTGAAAAAAGAAAACATGTTTGAAATTGCTTTATAAATCTCATTAACTGTATATCGACCTCCTTAAAATGTAGACACAAACAGAAATGAAGGAAAGATGTAAACAAAAATATTGGAATTCAATTCTCCTCTAACTTTTTAATGAAAATACCTTTCTTGGATTCCATTATATTACTTATATCGCCATTGACAAATTCAAAAGTGTTTCAACATTTCCCCAGCATTTGAAAATTTAAATGTGCCCATGCATTTCGCCCACTAAGTGCCATATGAATGTGTTAGTCAAAGGACATTCATATTTCATAAAAATATTTTTTTTTGCGGTATGGTCAATGACACCAGTGAGGCGATGTGTAGCCATACTTCAGCACTTATCCCATGCAAATCGCATTTATTGTTCAATGTGAGTGCAGTTTGTAGCCTGCTTATAGGGCATATAACCCAGGACAATGTTGCATATCTACTCCACCGTCATTAATCCTAAAAGTCTAGTAGATTTTCCTCAATATCCTGCTTCACCAGTCCTCCCTTAATGGTAAGATCAACGACATTACAACGTCAAAGATGCAAGTGTCACGTATGGGTTATGTATTTAAAACCCACCCGACACAACCCTGTGCAAAATGGCGTCTATACCTCTGCGCCATCGAGATGAAGACTTACGACGGGTATATGGAGCAACACTAATGCATTTCAAAGTAGATATTTTCCATTGTCTCGATTTTTAAGTCTTTTATAACTCTCGAGCGTAGCGGGATAACGACTTTACGTTTTGAATACAGAGAACTCGGCGTGTATTGGCAGGCCAAGCGAGGTAATGAAGGTATAAAGACTGCCATTATAGGCATGCAAAAACAGTGCATCGATCGATGTTTACACGCCAAAATAAATATAATCCAAAAGCAGGGAAAAAAAGCAATCTGAAAACTCTAGTAGTAGAGTGCTACTCATTTCGTCTTAATCGACACTACGACTGTTCGTTCGAATATCTCAAACTGGAAATGGCCCACGTTTCTACAAAACACCACATGTTTGTCAAAACTTAACATTGTTTTAGTTTCTATGTCGTAGTATATCAAACTATGATTTTAAATTTCTACAACTGACTGTTGAGGTATAAAAAAAACTGATGTAATTTAGCCATGGTCACTATCAATCCTTCGGTTGAATGATTTTAATAAATACTTGCCCAAACAACAATCAAAATATTCATTAACACATTTCAGTTAAGCCGATTCACAGGTCCAAATTGATATGGGGTAAAAATGTAACTTCGTTTTCATTAAAATATTAAATTAAAAAATAATCATCTTTTCATTCTATCTTTTTAAAATGCTAACTAAAACAAAATTGAAAAAAAAAATGCAAACTACATTTTCTGGCCCAAACTTTTAATGCTATTGAATTTCTACTTATTCTCTCCAAGACAGAATTTCGCCATAGACGAATTGGAAGATTAAAGGGATGGAAAATTTCGAAATTAAATACTTTCACTGCAATTGGAGTGCTCGAAACTCATCTCGTTTATCTTGCACTTTCTTATCAGTTTTGCAACTGAATGTGGGATAGTTTTTTCCCCTTTGGTAATAGAAATCCATTCTCTTCGTACCTTCCTATATAGTCTTTGAAAATCGTTAAGACTGTCTACAGACACCAGAAAAATCAATGCAGTTAATTCAGTCTTGATGGAGGGGAAAGAGCTAGTCCAAAAATATTACCTCCTTACTTCTACCTCGAATGTTGTAGCAATTTTTTTCATTCATTTTACACTTTCAAAATGCTTCATTAGTTTTCAAAGAACGCATTTTTTGATTTATCTTCCTAGGAATATACGATTTCAACGTGCATCAATCACGAATGTTTAATAACCCAATCCAGCATCGTTCGGTATTCATAAATTATTTCACCGCTATTTTAATGAATTTATAATGAAGTGCCACATTGGAAGACCTAACTTGCATTATTTAAAATGATTGAAAAAAAATTATTTATAAGCATGATTCCAGGAAAATGGTAGGTGGAAAATGCATTTTAAATTCCGTTCGTTCTTCGAATCAAAAACATAACTCTACTCAAACTAGTGCATAAATATCAACTAATAATCGAAAAACTAAAAATTCCCCTTTTTTCATATACCGAGAAAGATATTAATGTTTTTTATGTTATTCAAAAGCAAGGGTTGCTTATCAGCGCATCAATGCAGTATATAGTGAATTTAAAAAAAATTATTCAACGCTTCGTGCAGAATTTCCTAAATGTTTGTTTGCGGATGAACCAAACAATGGGTCTGTTTGGATATCAAATTTTTTTCCCATTCCTACACCCAATGTAAGAGGTTCTACGTGACTTCTGAGATAATTACGTTTACATGCTCTATGTGTTAGCACATTTGAAAATCCAAGTGAACGGATTAAGTTGTACAATGTAAATGCAATGAAGAATTTCCCATTACACAAATAAAGAAGCATGAGGGAGAAAAAGTTCTATTGTAATACCTAGTTTAGCAAGGCAACTTCCTTTCATCGTTTCTAAGTCATAATCCTGAAAGCTTTCAGAAAATCATTTGTTCTCTCACATATTGGAAATCTAATTCCTAATACAAGAAGTCTCGCTAGAGGTTCAACAACAATGACAACATGCTTTTGCATCGGCCTTTCACTGTCAAAATTAATGCATTTATAAAGTCATTATGGAATTTGGTATGAAGAATCGGTTCTCTTGGAAATATGTAGGTGTCCTTAAAGCTTACGGTTAAGAATCAATATTTTTCCTTTAATAGTACAAATGTAACACGACTTGTAAGAAAGAATGCCACAACTTGCATTAGAGAACCCGCTTACAACTGGACCCCTTTTACTGTCATCCTAAAGTCAAGTAGGTACATAACCTCTTAAAGTAACAACTTTGATGTAACTTTGCCTACGGTGCATTATCTAAATACGATTTCAGTGAATGCGAATCATTCATTCAGGCATGTATATCTGGCCGCACAATATGTTTTCAAACTCAAAATTAATTATCTCTATGGAAATTGTGGCTCCGAAATTATTACTAACATTCCGTTAAGGCGCAATCTGCAGCGATAAATTTTTAGAAAGAGCTGATATTATGCAGAGGGTAGATCTAAAATAAAAAATGATTTACTGGATGCACTGCATTGCAATTAGTGGTTTTGAAACACATGTTAAGAAAAGTTCTTCTATTTTTCCTTACTACAATATTTGTAATTTATAAAGCAAACCACTACGTTGTGCATGGTAATAACGAGAGAAAACAAAGCGTATTTACAAAGTGAAAAAAAGTTATAATTCTTATGAAAACCGGATGAAATTAAGCTCATTAAAGCGAAGACTATCCATCTACAAAAATTATATAAAAGCGACATTAATGAAATGGTCCACACAAAAAGCGTGACGCAGTCTAAACATGAATAATCCTTAATTGCATTAAATTTTAGCATAAATGCACGATACATTGTGAAATTATTCTTCTTTACATTAGTGAAAATTAAATGAAGCTCATACAATCATTTGGCATAAATATAATATGCATGCAAATGAAAATATAGTGTATTACAAACATGGAATAATAAAAAGTAAATATGATTTAACGTTTGTAAACAAGTGCCTTTGGAGTTGTATAAAATGATATGGTTTCTCCAATCCAAAAGTATTCAGATTGGCAATCTTCTTTTTTGGTATAAAATGCTTTAATAGCCTTGAAAACTTACTTTATTTTTAAAAAATAATGCTCTACCATCTGGAAAATTCTTAAAGATAAGATGTGCAGCCAAGCAATACATTTAAAAATATTTTTTCTTATGATCTAGTAAACAACATTCAATTTAAGTAACTGGTTATTAAGGATAAAAAAAGACAAGCGTCCATATCGTGAAACAACTTTCTTTGGTAATTGTTCTAAAGTTGTTATAATACCATTTTGGTAAACAAAGGTTTATTTCTGTTTTGGACAACATGTCTGAAAGATACACAAAAATATATATTTCCTATGCTTTACCAGTTCATATCTTACATCATTATTGTGTATGGTTTCACACAGAACAATAAATAGAGCGTATTGATTTTCCTTTCTTGCTTCGTGTCTTTGTTCCTAAAGTTGTTAGAAATAAGTACGTGCCAAAGACTACAAAAAACCAGCGAAATAATACTCGTACTTTGAATAGAAGTGGAGCAAAATCAGAAACTTATTATATTTCGGCGTAAACAGTTTGCGTCTAAAAATATTTTTCTTCTAATGACAGAAAGGAGACAAAAAGCCTCCATTTATGAGTGCCATAAATATTAGCGGTACTTGCACAATTCAAAACTAACGAGTAAAAGATGGGAACATTTTACAAGCCAACAGTTTTATGTTCGCGTAATTATGATGCATTGTTTCGCTTGAAAACCGACAAATTTGCATACAAACTTGGTTACGTAGAATATATTTGCTAGAAAAAGGCTCAACTTAAATGATCTTTTCAAGCCGCTTGAAGAATGAAAGATAATTCAGGATTTAGATGCTATTAAGTTATAATAGAGGTTGCTAGATTTTTCAATGTCAATCTTGCTAAGTTTGAATTAACATTTTCTACCATTTTTAAAACTATAACACGCCTTGAATTGTTGAATTTTAATTTATGAGGGCAGATAAATGGAATAAAAAATATCCTTAAAAGAAGACAAAACGTCATGTGTATATATTCTACGTTGTATAATAAATGTTAGGACAACTATTTGATATTTTATCGATCAATACAAGCAACAGATTTCTTTTTCTTTCGAAATCCATAAAAGGAATTTTAGATTCCCATTTCGCTATAACAAAAAAGTTTGATTTATAAAATATTTATTTCCCTAAGCAATAAGGAAAAAAACATAACCCGTAGGCAGGATATTCCCTTAGTGTCAATATTAATATTATCTAGACCACATATTCAACTATGTTGGCGAAGGTGCTAAGACTGTATAAGTCTTTGGAAAGAACATATATTTTCGGTAGAAATACGTGTACAATTTATAACCTGCAATGTCTACGATGTGTACACAGTATATATACTGTATCACACACATGGCCAGCAGAATTCCTCTCGTAATGGGATAACTATACATATAGCTAGCAAACAATTTGGTTTAATAAATGCATTTAAACCTCCCTATCTGGGAACTCACCAGATAGCAACAGCACTTGATAAAATTTCGCTGTTTATACGCACTTGAATATGGAGATCGATATGCATACTGATTAATTTATAACAAATTGTTTGACATAAATGTGGCATCCTATCGTGTTAGAGAAGAAAATATATGATGGGCAAAATTGTGTTTTGCGTTTTGTCTTGACAATATAAATCAAATCGTTAAAACAATATCAATATTATAGTCATTTCCAATCAAATGATTAAAATCTAATGTTCTACTAAATGCAATTTAAAATTATCACCCCACTTTAACATCCAATTAAATCTGCCTAGGTTGCCAAGTGTATTGAACTAAATCAGTGTATGGAGTTACGTATGTATATACACATAAGTATATATGTAGACCGGACAAAGATCTGCTTCCTGACTTTGGCCAGTAAAACCACGCCAGCAGTGGTCATAAACATTTTTTCCAGAGCTATTATAGCGAGTGTATGTCCTGCAGCACAAGAATATTTTTTTAAAAAAAAAGCACTTCCTGGGTCAAATGGCGAGCAATCTTATGTTATAGGTCAATATTTTACTTATCTTACGTCAGCTTTGACGCTTATTTCACAAAGGTACACTCCATACAGTATGATGTACACACGCTAATAATGGCCTCCAAAATCTCACTTCCTCAGAGCCTCATAGAATCGTTCAAATGAAATGAGATTTTTTTTTATTTCGGTTTCGTGTTGATGAAATCTTTTCAAGTTATGCTGTTCACGTTGAATGCAAAAAGAGAGCAAGTGCCAGCGAAAGTAAAGTTTAAACCTTTGCTATAAAAAATGCTCGTGTTTATCGTGACGGAAGTTTATTAATTTCTGGAATTCTGCCAGAGGAAATAACAACTGAAATTTATGCGTTCAACTTGTGCAAAACTGTGTGAATTTTTCATGTTAACAAGCTAGATGGGATGCATTTTCTGGTCATTTTCAACAATGCGGTCTTATCGCAAACAATATAAATCCAATTTTACATTTGCAGTCAAATAGTCAAATTGAAGCAACATACCACAAATACAAGTACACGCACAACCATGCAAGCATAAAAGTGCACACATCCTTCAGTTATGCATGATTCAATACCCACGGATGTGCACAAATCCTTCAGTTATGATTAAATATTCAATGAAGGAATAAATCTCATGTTTTGTAAACACAAATTTCACATAATTTAATCAACCTGTGCCGTCGTCTAACACAAGTATTTTCTGGAATTGAATACTTTGTAAGTTTGTTTAATTAAAGGCACATTTTGCTGGTTAACGTCGCAGTTTTCAAGCGAAAAAATGTCTTTTATTATAACTGTATTTAATCCGTCGATGAGAATAAGATAATGGAAATAAGTCTATTAGCGAAATGGTCACAGCACAATCGCGGATGATTTTTTTATTTGGCACTCAATGCTATGCGGTTTTCATTGAATCCTAAATAATAACATCTTTATTTCATGCATATATGCTGCCAAGAATTCCTATTGTGCCTGCACGAGAATGGTTTTTATTTAGCGAAAACATGATGGATATTTCCTTATCGCATTATTAGATTTCAAAGTACCACCGTATGCTGGGTCTGTTCTATGCAGATTTGTATGCGAAACATACCTGTTTTCAGCTCCAAATGATAAATCTAATCAATAGATTCGACATTGAAGAATTACACCTAACGGAAAATAGACCGAGGCTTAAAACATTTTTGGCAGGATAACAGTCATCGCTACAAAGCACAAAATAAATTAAAATCAGATTTTGGCAAGCACTCGAACAAACGATCCGTGTTAAGCGCAAGATGAAGAATGTCAAAATAGTTAGGCATTAATACATTTTCAGAAATGTGCGCCCTACGAGCATACAAGCATGACAGTGATTGGATCAAAAATGCAGAAAAAATTGCATCAATGTCAATATGGAAACAATGTGCATAACTAGTGGACAAAAGCATTTCCCATTTCTCATAAATCACCTATGATTCATTACATATATTTAAACATATTCAGGTACGAATACGCACTTAAAATGTTCCAAAGCATTCTTAATGGGACATTAAGGGCTAAAAATCAATTCAATCCAAGCTACACAACAAAAGAATAAAAATTATGATAAATGTGTGCAAACTATCTGTCAGCTTGAGGTTTTAGTCAAGGGTATTATTCCATTATTGAAATACTTATGTAGATATGGTATAATAGACTACTGAAGATAATGTACATATGTTACAATGCGTGACTCTGCATAACATGTAAACATATATAAGGACCTATGACTTTCTGCTCATTGCTAAATTGCTAGGCATACGTTAACGTTGGTGTCAACACCTTTTGATTTATAACACCATTGTAACAGCATAACAGCATGCGCTGTACAAATTTGTTTATATAATCCTGGGCCCTATTCCACAAAAATGTACAAGTATTAGTGTACAAGTTACAAGTATATGGAGTTGTAAATTATGGAGTTGTAGTATGGCATTCCACCAATAATCTCAGCAACTTGTAAATTATTAGTAAATGTGTACAAGTGATGTCACAAAAATACAAGTCTAAGGTGAAAATAAAATGGCGTCGCGAGAAAATAAAATGCTACTTCTCTGTGCTATTGAAGCTAGAAAGGGCATAATTTTTTTGTAAATTTAGCAGCAATTTCTCAAAACAGATAAAGTGATCTTCACTGTCACTGGACCACACGTTTATTTAATTAAAAACGTTCTGTTCCTATTCCAAATGCTTTCCAATAATTAATTTACAAGTAATCATTTACCTATAACAAATTCACTACAAGTTACGAGAAATTTGCTAATAGCAACGCCTTTGTGGAACAGAACACTTGTAAACTGACAAGATTTGCTCGTAACTTGTAAGGTATGGTCTAACAAATTACAATTGTACAAATATTATCTGTGGAACACAACAACTTATACTTTTTTTACAAGTATCACTCCATACCCCTACAAGTACAATACCATACTTTTGTGGAATAGGGCCCTGATATGTGAAACGTTTACGTTACCAACATGAAAATAATCTCGTTAATTGTTGTAATCTTACAACAGACTACAATTCAAAATATTTTAAGATCTATCCCGAGAAAGGCCGAATGAAATGACTACATTTTCTTGGAATTCAAATTAGCTCATTTTTCATAATTTTGAGTATTTCTTAATTATAGTTTTTTTAAAAGTTTACGAAAACTGAAAGAAATATCCTTTATACAAAAACATCGTATTTCTACTTGGCAGCCAAAAGTTTAAAAGCTTCTAAACAATAATAAATACAAAAAAAGGATATGTGTTTGTGAAGAATGGAGCAAATCGTGTCTCCAAGGGGCTATTTTTAAATAAAGCGCGAAAATGCGAAAAAACTACACTGAAAACCTTTCTAAATCTTTCGAACTATTTTTAATTTCACCGAAACTTTCTAGCTGAAAATCATTAAAGAATGGCGCCATCGACTATAACCCTCGTGCATTTATATCCTTGGAGATATGTTGAAATTCTGCGAAGGCAATACATGAATAAATGCAACATTTCTGCGACTTGTATTTTCGTGTCTATCCATAAGAGAATTTGATTTAATTTTTCAGTTATGGAATTGCAATGGCAGAGCAGGAAATATCTTCACTGGGGATCTTTTAATGGTTTTGTACATATAAAAGGCATTCGTAGAGGCCTGTAGGAGTTACTAGGAGCTAGTCTTCAATCTTCACACCTGCCGCAAAGTGGTTCTCAATCTTTTTAATGGCATTTTATTTCTAGCTGGGAATGAGGCCGTTAAATTAAATTAAGCCGTATTAGATAGCTTTTGCAGTATTAAATTAGGCACCGTGCAAAACTTGCAAATGCCCAAGAGAATGCTTGCAAAAAAATTGTGATGTGTTCCAACCAAAGACAAAGATTACCGTATATTAACATTGTATGCTTAACAGAACAGTAAGCAACTACATAATGAGAGATGCCAAAAATTTATTTTAAAAAAAGTTATAATTGCATAAAAATACCATGTTTTGATTAATCATCAGCTTTATAAATAATAAAAGCAGTGCGAGCATCTGTATACAATACATCCTGATTCAATTATAAGTAAAGCTTTGAATTAATGCAAGCTAAAAGCATTTTTATATGAGCTATTTATGGAAAATTCCATCAACGCCATCATCCATTTTGTTTTATCAAAGTAAACCCGCTTTAGATAAATTATATTATAAAGCTTGTAAAAAAAAATAACAATTGTTTTGCCACAACTGAAATATTCATTCATACATTCACCCAGCATTAGTAACAGCTTCTAAAGATTGGAATGCACTTTATTTAAAATGCATTGAAAACTTCAAATGAAAATAAAATTTTACAATGATATTTTTCGATTTCATAAGTCGTCAATTTTTGATAACACCGCGCTTTTTAGACGTAACTGGCTAAAACCAGTTATCTAAATGCCATAAACTAGAGCCACGTAGTACACGTAACTTCAAACTAAAGAAACTTTGATTTAAAACTGTACGTTTGTTACAGGCCATAAGTAGGGAATACATAACATGCGCCTAAATGCCCAAAATCCATGCTGTGAAGCACAAAAATGGTTATAAAAAAGCCATTTCATTCTGAAAGCCTATTTCCTCGCTAGTTTCTGCGAGACCGATGGTATGTAAATTTAGATATTTCATTTTACTTGACAATATATTGTGGGCCTATCTACTGGAGAGTGAAGAATATCAAACGTAGACGAATTTGAAAAGGATGCAAGTTCACAACACAAGCTATGAAGGCAAATTCAAACTGCCAACATTGGCTTGCTACAGCACCGTTGCGATACCTACAAATGGCTTATTAAGATTTCTACGAGATAAAACGTCATATAACTACAAAATAGCAATATTGTTGAGGATATTTAGGTATCTCTGACGGTAAGAATCACCAATGACAATGACAGTACTGTAATGACAGACTGTATATTTTCCGAATGTATAATTATGCAATTTTCAATAAATAAATGATGCAATTTGGAATAAACACATTAAAAACATGTCAGTAATTGGTCAGCTAAACACAAGTTCAAATATTGAGCATCAGTAAATGTTTAGAGCACATTTTTAACAATTGTTGAAATGCATTCTGATTCTGAATTCATTATGAACTCGAATTTTTCTGATTTGTACAACTGTTTGCACTTAAATATTTAATCAACGAAATAATTAATTACCGAAAACGTTAATACATTAAAAACTGCATTTATAAACTTTGTTTTTATATTAAATTCCCCAGAAAAGGGTAGAACATTTAATTCTGCCTTTCAGGTTAATTATTCCAAAGTGTTAAATTGAATTTGCACCTTATAGACTTAGTTATACGCCTAAGAAAACTTGTCTGCAAATTAACTTAATTCCAATATTTATACCTGAGGCCATTTGGAGACTATCTGTATTCCCCAAGTGCTGACATCCGAGTTATAAGGGAGATTAATCAAAGACCAAAACTACAGCGTGTGCCATAAGTAGCCTTACTCACTGGATAAGTTTAATAAAAGGATGTACTATAGCCCTGTTCTTTTACTACAGTAGATGAATAGTAGTTAGTATGATGTGCAGTAATTGCTGAATATGCAAAGATGACTAATTGAATAAGTTTGTGTGCACAAAGCCTGTGTAAATCTAGGCGAAATTGCATTATGGTCAACAACACCTGAAACCTTAATTTGTGTTTCAGGTCAAAATGCTTATGTTGTAAAATGTGAGCTCTTTTATTCTATTCCAAAAGTTGGTGGTTATTATTTGAAAGGAGATTTTCAAAAGAGTTGATTAATGATTACGAACAATGGATGGGAAAGAAATTATAGTAGGAATCTGAATAACAATAATCAAAATCGATAAATACAAAATGCGAATTCATCATAAAACGAAACAGTCCATTAAAAGAATGTGGATCCATTCAGACGTAAACTACCTAGAACGCACATTGGGTAATTACGCGTGAAGCAAATGCTATAAACCTTAGAAATTGGTTATTATATATGTAATCATAGGATCATAAAGGTCATCACAATTAAGGTGAATAAAATATATGCTGAATATTATTTCAACTGGTTTTAAATAATGAATGCAATATTCATTTTATGAATAATTTTTCACTTAATTCGATTTAAATAACAAGCTATTTCTTCTGAGAGTGCCCTCAATTTGAAACCTTTAAGTAACCAACATATAGGTGAATATGTTAGGAAAGGACAAACCTTACAATAATCCAACTTAGACTTAAGTATTCCACCATTTTATTTTAGCCAATAGTTCCAGACTATGTTTAAATTGATGGGTTGCATGTTCCGGATGACCCACCACTGTTTATTGGTTGAGCAGGTGAGGTCACATAAAAGAAGTCCATAAAATTTCAAATGTATACTCGAGATGAGCAACGAAGAGGAACCGTAAAAAGTCATCGATTTATTCAGTTGGGCCAGTAAAAAAACCTCGAAATGTTGTCTCGTGAGAAAAAATTCGAGAGGAAGAAAACGGAGGGGGTAGACGAGTTAAGCTGAAATAGAGGTGGAATTCGGTTTGCAATTGCAAAAGTGCGTACCTTTAGCCAGTAGAAATGGACGACAACAAAAAGAAAAAGATCTCGTAGTATTGCCTCAATCATATTCAAAGAGCACGTTTCTGACGATACGGTGAGGAAAAAGCTCCTTTGGTTACTCCATTTAGTTCTGAAAACCAAACATGTAATGTCAATAAAAGAAGGCAAAAATCGATGCCGAGCAATACTTTAAAAAAATCTGCCAAAACTTATAACTCGGTATGCCTACGTAAATTTTAAACTTAATAAAAGTTTCAAGACGTCAGTTTAATTACACTTACACAAAGATGGTTATTAAACATTAAAAGAGGGAAAGGAAAAAAACCAAAATAAAATAGTAATGCGGAGATGTATATGAGATGCGAAGATTAATGGCAAAAAATCCTCTTTTAGACATTTTACATGGTGTAAATAGGTGATGTTTACTTACATAAAAATAATCATTTTATTTGCACAACATTATTTGCTTTCGGTTTATGATAAAGGAATAAAACTGAGTACTTTGAACAGTTTAGATAAATACTTGAACCAGACTTCTTTATTAGAGAAACTCTGGATCGCTACAAATTCTTTAGTATCGTTATCGTTAATATTAACTAACAGAAAACAAGGTGTTATTGAAGAGGTTATCATCGTAAAATCACTTCCATCAGCAAATATGTCATGGCCAGAATGACTTCAGTTGTAAATTCAACTGACCAAGTAGACACCAGTTTTGCATTTTTTGTACAAATAGTCATCCATTCATGCAGTATTGCTATTTTAAAGATCAACACATTGTTCTCGTACATACAAAAATTGATCCCGCAATCTCAAATTTTATCTAAAATATCTATTATCTCATGCATCTTGAAAAGGAGATTTGCAAATGCAACGGTAATGCGTGCAATTGCACTCTAAAAGGATTTTACTTCATTAAAAGACTGGTTCTCGAAGGAAATTTGAAGATTAATATGCTAACGACTAATCACTTTCAGCCTAATTTCGTGACATCATCAACATCGTTTTTGGCAAAAACGCAGCCTTTGTTCTAACGCCTAATTGCGCTTCTAATTTGAAAGTAGTTTTATCGCATTCGAGCAAAAGGTGGCTTAAAGGATTAAGATAGTGCGGTGGAGTGACCACAAACAATTAAAATATAAGCTCGACCAAATCCACATTGCCTTTGGGAACACGCTTTGTACACTCGCGGTCTTGCAGAAGTGCTGTTGTTTATTTTTGCTAAATTAAGCCTGAAGGAATTATGAAATTGCTTTTCGAACAGCATTATCTACTGCTCAAAGGTCTGAAAATGATGGTGTAATTGCCTTTTTTCTTCTTCTGAAAATTAAGGTATCGGAGACGGTTAGCAAGATATTTCTCAACCGATTTACAACCGCATAAATAAGACGATTAGGTTTACTAGAAAATAATTTACTTATTTTCTTACAATAAACTTTGCAAAGGATTTACACAAGCACGATGTATATTCCGAGAGACAATAGAGTGAAAACAATAACATGACACAGAAGTTGCATTCGGAGTGAATTCAAATTATCTTTTCTAAATTATATCGTTGAAATTATGCCTATATGAGAAATCAAGTCTTTTAAAAACAATTGTCAATTTTTATGATGTATATTTAATCAAGTGTGAACGGAAACATCATGATATAAAGCAAGTTTATCTGCAATTATAAAAGCAAATTAAGCTTAAAACTTGGAGGCCATTCTGAATTTTGAGTTTCGAATATCCACTCACGAGATACGTTGTAATCCTTGACCACTGTCTAGACCGGCTATCACCGGCTATGGGTTTAAATATACTCGATGTCTCTCAATGCTCCCATTTATTAAAAGAGAGGATGCTGACAAGTGAAATCGTCATCGTCAGATAATATGAAACATTCTTGAAACGTGTTCTGTTTGAATCAGTTTGATATATCACGATGATTAAATCTAAAGCCAAGTGAATAATTAACTGGTATGAAATTGCAGGGTGAAAATGCGTTTGAGATTTTTACTTGTCAGTGATTTTGATTTAATTCTCCAGGCAAATGTATGGTATAAATACTTACAGAATATTTTAAATAAAATCAAAAAAGCATTTAAGTGCACAAGACCTAATGTACGAGTAGATGCATAGCTATACAATAAATACGTAATATGGTGTATCTTGTCTAAATTGTACTTTTACACAGCCAAATTGCAAACTTTTGTGCAACACCAAAAATGCGAGCTCTTCACAGGATGCCCCAGGTAATCTCTTTCAGTATCGAAATTTTGATTTTGTTCAGTATTTAAACCAACACCTCCACCAATACATATCACACCGACTAACCATACAGATAGCTAGGAAGGCAGAAGCCTGTAAAGTGCAGTGCTTATTCCCCACAGACGTTTAATTTTACCAATTACTTAGGATTGTACAACCTTGTTTACAATAAAAACTGACATTACATTTAACTTGTTGAATTCAAATAAAGCAAGGTCTCTGAAGAGGCCTTGAATAACGCAGGTTTAAGATGGACATCAAAGAGTTTGGATAAAGCTATTACCATTCCGTTAACCAATGGAAAAGATTTTACAAAAATAAGTAGCTCTGTTCTTTAGCTTTTTCTTTAAAAAAAAAATGGGGAAATAGTTTTAAGCTTTATTCCCCAACGCCCCCTGGAGGAGGACAGGTTCCCTCGAGCCTAAATCCTGCCATTCAATGGATATCCGAACCGCAAACTGTTCAAACACTGTATCCAGTACTTCGCAGCTGCAAGAGGTGGAATGTGGACATTGGTTGTGGTGCATGCTACAAGGTAAACTCGGATTGAACAAATGTAAAACTTGCACTTTCTTACAATGTCGTGGCTCAGAGTAAGCCTCTTCCTCTCACACAAAAAAATCAATATTTCGATTTGTCGATTTTTTTTATTTTTATTTTTTTTTTATTTTTTTTTTTTTTGTTTTCACATGCAAAGTAATACTGGCGTATTGCTGAAAGGGACATTGCAGGCAGACAGGCGAATGATTTTTTTCTTACGTATGTACACGTATTGCATCAATGGCACATTGCATTGTAATGCACTCAATTGTGATTGAATTCTTATTACATTCCGCGAAAAGTGAATTGCTAAACAAACTGAACAGTACGCACGCAAGCATAGCCAAAACACGCATTTGGCAGAAATCATTGAGATTTCTTTTTGATTTTTACAATCAACGTAAAAAGACATTTCATTGAAAAGAAAATGTTAAGAGATAAAATGGAAATATTTCGCATTCGTAGCGTGTTTAATATTAAAATCAAAAGTGTGAAATTGAATCGAAAATTAAAGCGAAGTCTTAAGAGTGGAAAATGCAACTGCCAACATAACAGAAAGGAAAACAAGCATTCAAATAAAAACAAATTAAAAAGAAAGGATCATAACTGTAGCGTACCCATAGAAAATACATTGTTGTAAACATGTGTGGAACATCGTTCTGAAAACACTGTTTTGAACTTGATATTTTGTTAATAAGAGGAATTTTCAATAAATTGCTCACACCAAAAAATGTGGCATTGAGTCAAATCATGCTTTTTCTCATAAATTGCATGCAGCATGTTAATGAAATAGCTCAAAGAAATGGCTCAACCACCTAGTTCTAAAATGGAGTTTATATTTTGAATTATATAATTAAATGAATCGATCGGAAGGGAATGATCAAGATATAATCAAATGAGCTGAGAATGAACACGGAAATAACGAAACGCTGATGTTTTCGTTCATTTATTCTTATTTTCTTTAAAAGCTCGATGGGGAAATCAAATATGGCGTATGTAGAATTTTGAACGTGGACTGAAAAGTTCAGATTATATGCTGCTCACATTGTCTCTTTACGCTTCTGTTCACGAAGATTTGTTTCGAACTGAAAAATATAATAAAAAAAAATTGCGGCCCATATTTATGTTATTGCCCAATCATCGTGAAGCGAGTTGCACAAGGTCCCTACTTAAAATTGCTAAAACATCAAACACTCTTCCATCATGAAATTTAAATCGCTGTTATAGCGTACTTACATCAAGTATTATATTTCAGTTTGGAGCATAAAAGATACATAATACGAGCATGTGCAAAAAAGCGATGCAGAAATGCATAATAAAACTCCGCTCGAAGGGCGTTTCTAGACGAGAAATGCAGGGGGATTTCTTTATAGATTTAGGCAAATATAGCCAGCTATACATAGAAGGTGGGGGGAGGGGGATGGGAGATGAGGTACAAGAGAAAAAGATTTAAAATACATTCAAAATATTGCTGCCTTAGTCTCGTGTCCCCCATCAAAAAATTCCCCGATCAGTTCTTGCATGAATGAACCAAATACCATCATCTTCATTACAACGGTTGAATATAAAGATCGAAAGAGTGTGTAACATATAGGCTTATTTATAGTTTTACACGCACTTTGCATTTGAATTTTATGGCCATTTGCTTATGGAAAGTTTCTGGCATATCACAGACCTTACGGCCATCGTGAGATCTACATTATAATGCAAGAAGTGTTCGTATAGGCTGCATCAGGGGATGCGTTTTTGGTTGAAAACCTGGCTTTATTTACTTTGAAATTCGTCGGAAAAAAATATATAAGGTGGTTTTTGGGTCGATGGCTAAAGGCTGAGTAAACACGAAAATAGTAATCGGTACATGGAGTAACAGCTTTCCTGGATTTATTTCTCTCATTACAATCCTTATAGATGTGGCTTGCAGTAAAGCTTAGATGGACAAATAGGCAATTTTTGAAAACTCATATTTCTGACCCTTAGAGCCAAGCCCCGACTTTTATATGAGCCAAACATTGTAAAATGTAAAAGAGTGTAAAGATAAAACAGCAATTCTGACAAGCTGGTGTCTTCGCGGTGCAAGCCGGGAAACAAATGTTCGTCCGACAAGATAGTTCGAATACCAAAGTGCTATTTAAACAATTTAAATATCCTCAAACCAATAGGCTGTAAACGCAATACGAACAATGACACATTGAGAAATGTGATCGAATATAGGCCAGGCTTTTATTTCGGATTGTCTTAAAACATCTTTTATATGGTAGAAAAAGTCATTTTGAATGAGAAATGACATCCATGATCCCAGTGAAAAGATTTAACTGCAATACACATAAGTATCCAAGTGGTACAAAACACAAGTTTCACTGCAATACTCATTTTCTTCACTCCATACACAAATTTGGAAGCACATATTTAGGAAATATGAATGTCACATTTGAACTCGTTTATTGGGTGATCCCTGTTGATAAGGATTAGTGACTTTTGGACCACCCTGAACATAGGTACTGTAATAAGTATTGGTAATATTATGATTATGAGCAATTTGTTCTACAGCGTTGAAAGTACGATGAACGTACATCATAATTCGTGTCAGAAGCCGTATATTAAGTGCAAGTATGATGAAGTCTAAAAAGTTAAACTTTGTGAATGCACAGGTTTATTTTTAGCTCTTGGCAACAGAAAATGTCACACTGTTTACAAAGATGTTGCTGATTCTGCTTCTTAGATTGCAATATAGCGTACATTTACATTTGCTGCATGACGCACATCCATAAGTAATCATGCGAAATAGCAAAGCTAGGCAGATGAAGGGTTCAGATTAGGGTCTTGAGTAGGCCTAAGCTGCTCAGAAACGAGTATTAGATACACATAGAGCTTAAGGGATATAAGTAGTAAACACGAAATTGTAATGATTTATGGATCATATAATGTTTTCATTTACTCAACCTGAAGTTCAACATGAGATTTACTCTTGCTCTAAAAGCAAGTAAAACCATTTCAGGAAACACCCCAAAGCGTTTCCACAAAACAAGCCAAAGCAAAAGGCGGATATCCATTTCGATATATGGAACCATAATTTGGGGATATTATATGAAGCGCTTTTTTCTTGCTCCCTTCGCAATCTTGCCATGTTAACGACACAGTACTTTAATGTTAGACATGTATTTTCCTCGACGAAATCGGTTTCGTACTCACGTCTCAAGCACTACATTAGTACAACTTCCGAGAAATATAAAACTTGGCATTTGAATGTTGTAAAAAGAATCTAAAAATCAAAATTATCGTATTTTTAAGGCTGAGAAGTAAATCACTGGTGAGAAATGGACTTTAGCCATTTCATGGACACGCTATATTCACATGTAGTCCAGCATATGTAATGAAACGACCCGAAAAGACTCATAATTCTTAGGTGAAGGGGAGAAGAAAGTATTCAGAATATAAAATACGGATCCATCATCTAGAAATAGCAGGTCATAAGCGAATGAAAATAAGCGAAAATAATATCATATTTTCAAATCACTTTGCAGAAATTAAAAATTACTAAGTGTTTACTTAAAACACTTTCCTCCTAAGCTTTAAAACTTTACCCCAGACGACTTAGGTGGATTTAATGGCGTATGACGTTATGAAGCCATTGTCCAAGATGTCCACCATCTACTGCAAGAAAAACTAATGGATGATGTTCATTAAATTATCCATATAATGAGATTTAAATTATGCAACTTTATGTAGATATGGCTAGTGTGCAACGTTTCAAAACTTGATAAGGAAACAAGCTGCTACCTATATTTATTGAGCAAACTCATTTATAAATGTTCAATAAACAAAGGCGGAATTGATGGTTGCCTGCGTTTGTCACGCAAATGTGTTTACGAATATTAATTAAATAAAATTTATTAATCTCTGGTCATCTGCATCTAATGTTGCCCACCCACTTGAGTAACGCTCGATAAGACCTATATTCAACTGACCACATCTTTGTTCAGTGACCAAAACATCAGCCTTGGCCTATGGGAGAATGGGGTAATAAAGTACTTCCTAAACTCCCTAAACAAAACAAGTAAAACAAGCATTTCGTTCTATCGATTTTCCTTGCCAAAAACTCTTCACTCTGCCATTTTCCCATGGCGAGAAATCATAATGATTCTCGTTGGAAAGCGCCAAGACAAACAGCTTTTGCCTAAATTGAGCTTCTGCTATCCAATAATCAAACTACTGGGTTGGATATTTGTTGAAAGCTGCTATTTTTGTTTACATAAGTTTGCCAGCCAACCAACGGTTTAGAGTGACAAACAAAAATCAATTTTCGCTTTTCCACACTTTGCAATCTTGTAGGCAAGGTCCTTCCTTTCACGCTTAATTTTGTGTGCTTCCTTATAAACAATATATCCATTTTAAATTGAATTAATGAACCGAACTGGCGCTCCTCGAGAAAACAATTCATTCGATTAATATTTAAATGCGGAATCAGTGTTGTGGAAATGCGCCATGCAACGTACAGTAAATTAGTGCCAACAATTAAAAGTTAATTGAGCAACGGTAGAGAAACAAAGGGACCATTGCTTTTCTGGTGAAAGTTAACAAAATTTGATTGAAAACTGGATAGAAAATGATTAAAATGATGATTCGACAATATAAATGGAACAAGGGATAAAAACGTTAATTAAGCATAAACATACAAGTCGAGGAATTTCTTAAAAATCAGTTTCATATTTGTCATGATTGTTAAAACAATATTGAATTAACGGTTAATCCAAAAATGACGAGAAATATAAAATTATACAACTGAATTTGTTAATACAGATGTAGTATAATGTCGAACAATTATTTTAATCAACCTAATAAATGTTATTTCAATTTATTCAGAGTTGAAATTGGTTATCTAATTAAATTAATACAAGTAAGTTTAACGGGTCAAGGCTAACAATTAATTTAAAAGGACAGGGATAAAAGATTAAGTCTGTCCTGCCGACAAAAGAACATCCTAAAACATTCATAAATGGAGGATCATTTCCAATTAGTTGATTGCATTTTGCGGAATTTTTTCAAAAACAAGGATTCGTTGTGGTATCTTCAACGAAGGACTAAAAATCAATGTAAAGCTTCATTACATCGAGATACTAGCATAGCCAAGAAGTATTGATTTGGCATGTGCAGTATATACCAGGCGTGTGCCAGGTTCATTTTATGGCTTGACCGCTGTCTTTGTAAGTTTTATTTCAAGTTATGGTTCTGTTGACATTTTGTACGAACATGCCCCTTAACCTATAAGTAGTAATAGGGTAATGCCACAGGGTTGTGTACCATATAGACCTAGATTGACAAACATTGGCTACTGTCCAGTAACATCGAACAAGGGATGCTTACTACTGACCTGACAAGGTCAGTTCACCTTTTAAATACAAATACTATGAAATTAAGAAAATTCCTGAAACCTCGTGGCCAAATTGGTTCTTGGAAAATTTTAAAATGGATGTAAATAACCTTATTAACGCTATAATTTGTGATTTATCTTGTGATATACGTCACTTCAATGTGTTTCAAGGGTCTAATTTATACGTAATAATAATTTTCGTTTCAATGAGTTCAAACAATTTTCACAATTTGGGAAATCACATTTAATATTAAAATGTTCATTTATTCAGTAGAAATCTGCAGTGGTAGTGCGTGCACTTCACCACAAATTACAGACTTCACTGCATCCTGATAATGACCAAGCTGTTTACAGCTACCATGACTTCCCTCTCAAATAATTACTCAGTAAATGACGAATTAAACAAGTCCATCGCTGTTATTAAGGAAGCACAAAAGAAAATAATGGCTCTCAAATAGATTAAATCCTCCAAAAAAAAAATTCAATAAAAAACAAAATGAAGGTGCACACAATAAAATGTGTTTGCCTAACTGAACCAATGGCGTTATAAATGCATAACATAATTACTTAACAGATTGAGACCAGTTCAGATGAAAATACATCTAAAAAACTATTATTAGAATAGTTACAAAACATCGTTTTAATATAAAAAATATATTCAACAGCAAAGTAACTTTGGAAATAAGCACTACAAAGTTAGAATTTTGCAATTGGAAATCCCATATTTTAGCGGGTTTAAGATTCCGATAAATAATCGCGAACATCTTAATGGAAATTCCAGACACAAGCAAGAGATTTTGGGAAATGCAAGTCCTTAGATAGCAAGTAAAAAGCTGTTTCGTGTAACCACCAAAGCTGAGCTGTTAAAAACTTCTTCTAACATTGTTTAATAGTAAAGGATAGCCCGTAGGTGCAGCTGTTATTTTGAGATATGAGTATTTTCAATTGCTGCAAGTACGCGATTCTCCGTCGCTTCTGATGCATACGTTCAAGAAAAAGGAAGTTTTTTCAACATAGACAGTTTACGGAAGGAAGCCTCTCTAAGATCAACGTTATCAAAAGGATGCCAGGGTATTAATAAAAATTCTTTCAAAGGCTCGATAACTCCGTTGGTAAACGACATTTTTCAGTTAGTGTGACAATATCAGAAACAAACATCTCGTCACCTACGAAAATCCGCGTCGCTTCATGGCTCATTTTCGGATTTTATGGATGATAGAGTAGATGGCAGACCCAGAATAAATGTTTGCAAAGGTATAACCGAAGGAAATGAGTATTCATTGCAATGGCAAACCTTCTTGAAATATGCTGAGCACTGCCAGAAAGTGCAAGCGACTCAGTCAAGGCACGGACAAAAATGCCATCTCAAATGCATACATTCACCGCGGAACGTTTTTTATGGCGCATTTCTGGAAATTTATTCCGCAAATCTGGAAAATTTTGTCATTTTCAAAGTTATTTTAAGCGAAAATATGGATCACTAGCTAACGGACTATCTTTTCTATACGGAAGTGGAGATGCAGCATTTTCCCAGAATGTCTTTTTCGTGAATTTTGGAGATGTTTAAAATTGTACTGTAGTGAACGAGAAAAAGTGTATTTTTCAACAAGTTACAAGCTACCTGTCAAGGAGGGCACTTTTCATGCTCGTGCTTAAAATCTAGAAAGGTTTTGGGACAAAATGGACATTTAATGTACATTATTATATTAATTATAACAGATTTCTTTGAGTCACTAAGCCATCATTAAATTAAATTCGGGTTTAAAAACAGAAAAAGACACAGAAGAACAGAGCATTTTCACACAAAATTCATGTGTTCATTGTAAACTTTTTACTACATACTAGCGATTGTTGAATGCTTACAAATCTAATCAATTAACCCATTAATGTATATAGTAAATGCATCTATTATCATTTGACATTGGTCATTTCTCCTGAAACACGGTCAAAATAATTATAAATGTGTCAAGCCACATATAAGCCAAGATAAGCCATATGACATTAAATATGTAAGCAGTTATTTCGCCGTGGAACGAGCTCATAAATAAATGCGTCGCATTCAAAGATGTTTTCTGCTTATTTATCACTATGTGCGACTGAAATGGCACTCCGATATCTGGCATTGTGGCTACATGTAAGATATGGCACGCAATCACTATTATTTGAGAGGACATCAGCGTTTGCCAGTATCGAAAATAAGTGATACGAATGACGCAAAATTTAGTAATTTATTATCTGACGATAGAGAGTTTAGCAAAACCTCAAAGATTAAAAGACTTCTGTGTCACTTTGTACAACTTCAAACTTAGAGCTGAAACAATATGACCCACTTAAATGTCCCTCTCCTAACCAGCGTTTTTAATGGATGAAAGTACAGTATGCCGAACATGAACTCGTTAATATTGCTAAACGACCAATTAAGTTTCACTTTCAATTAAGTCATTTGTTAGTGGTTTGGAGAGCTGCGAACTTGTGTCTTTGGCAACAGCTTGCGAATCTCAGGAGCAAACATTGGCCTACAATAAAATATCTTTTGTGTAATTTATTCTGGAAGTGCACCGATTCAATAATAAATAATTTAGGTGCAGATCCGCCAGCATTAAAAGAGGAAAGCATAGTGCAAAACCACGAGTGAGAAATGACAGATGGCAAAGATTCGATCAGCTTTCAACAAAGTTGTTAGCGAAGTTATACAAGGGACTAGTAGTCGTGTTCAATTATTAAATAAGTATAGAAACACAAAAGTCGATTAGGAAACTGTTAAGAGTCAAAGTTATCAACAAACTTTGACTAAAGATGTCCATCGAATCAACCAATCACTAACCAAGTCATAATTGGTATTATTTTACATAAATTCCTCGAAATTGTGTTAAACACACAATTTTCATGAAATTGTTTTTGAACAGTCATTTTTAAAAAAAAAAAAAACGTACCTTTAAATATAATGTATAACAGTCTCCTTATGACAAGCCATCATACATGTTAATCAAATATTGAACAAACATATAGGTTTATATAGTACCAGAAACATCTTCTCACAATTGAAATTGGTCTCTCCATCATAAAAATCTCTCTTTTCATTATAGGTTAACTATAGTTTTGAACAGAATTAAATTTTGTTTGTTTTAGCTTACTTTTCCCCTCAATAGCATATCTTATTCATGAAATCTAAAACCACGCGGTAGTTTAATACATACAAGATATTCATTTATTTATAGGATAAACCGGAATCCACAATACGACTGTTTATGCATGAATACGAGGCCACTGTTGCGGCATATCAGTAACAAAAATAAGAAAGCGAATGAATATCTGTTTTCATTAAGGTAGATGAGTAAAACATTGTTGTCTAGAAAATTTGAACTTTGCCTTACTTTTCCATCAATTTTCGTCTCATAATAATGATAGAGACGGTTATTTTAAGTCAGTTATTTAAACTCTTTATCGATTATAAGTACTTGTAAGGGATTGTAAGTACATATATTCTGGGAATTATTACCTTGTAATAATATACAGGAAAATAAAACGCACGCAATAAAGCTATTGAGAATAAGCTATACATTTATTTTTTAAAGTATTTAGACGAATTCTTTAATATGATGTCAAATAAGGCTGTTTTATTCGTTGGTATTTTATATAAACATGTTATCATGGTAATTAAACCGAGGATCGATTTCTCAAAACTGTCGAATACACAGTTTCAATCATCCTGTAAAACAGCTAATCAAACAATGAATATAACAAATATAATTAAAGGGCATTGATTTAAAGATTTCGGTCTCATTTTTACAAAATTAATTTCCATGAACATGTACGTATTATCATGAATGACAAAAATAAAATAAAAGAAAAGAACGACGGGTAACTATTTTATTTGCTTCATCGTCCCATATCAAATAAGCATTTATTGTACACCCATTTTCATATTATTTTTTTTCCGTTCGTGCCAGATGAAGAAATACCTACTGTCAAAAAAACTCGTCTTATAAATATAAGCTTGAGGAAAGAATGAAATATAATATATGCCTGATTACTGAAGGGATGCACCTCATAATAACGACGTTCACTCTCTTTATGTTATTGTCAAGAACAGATGAATCCAACAACAAAAGTGAAATGCAAGAGTATTGGCATAGTCCTGCTTCATTTTTATTTAAGAATTACAAAATTCCAATCGTCTTGCAACCAAACTTGCCAGGATGATTTTATTTTATATTCAAGAATATTTTAATGAGAATTGTTAATCGAAATGTATTATAAACAGGCCACATATGAACAGCTATTTCGAATCTAATAGTCTGAACCATTTTACTGCGTGAGATAAGCATTTTTTCTAAGAAAAGTACATTAAGAAGTTTCCTTTTTAAGTTGAGATATATTCCAAGAGCACCAACTATGTATACATACTATTTCTGATGAATAGTGTGTTTTGAACATGCATAGCCGTCGCCATTAATAGAAAGAGTTTGCGGAAAACTGATAAACAAGTGCATTTATCCTTCGACAACGTTTCTTAGGCGTTAGCAAATGCGCCACAGTTTATTGTTCCAGGCACGATCAGTGTCATCATCATTGTTTTACAGACAAAAAAAATCGTGAGACAATGTGGAAAAACGAATTTAAATTTCAGCTAGTTATAAAAGAGTGGGAAAGTGGCAGTGATACCAACAAATAAAGAACAATTTGGTTGAAGAGGATTTTGTCATATTGCTGGCTGGGTTTTTTTTTTTTTTTTTTTTTTTTGCGACATCAGCACGATTCCGAGGAAAAGATTTCTTCTTGATAAATGCACAGAAAAACCCCCCAATAAGTTGATAACAACGAGCTTTTCCAGATAAGAGACTGCATCTGGATGTGATATATAGGTATATACGCCACAGGGTTGGTTTAATGCAACATATACCGTATGTTGTATTATACACTGTAGTATTTTAGACAAAAACTTGCAATGTGCTGATTTGTTATATCAGAAATTTCAACAATATGTGCTAATATTGATTATTTTTTATAGATAAAAATAAACTACACAGTCTGCAATGCATTACGTTGCCTTAACCAATTGGTCAAATTAAAAATATAAGTCTAAAGATTAAAAAAGTTATTTTAAGAATAATTCAATTCGTATTGGCGGGTTTTTTAACGAAATATGACTAAACTACTTCCTATATAAGACT
Organism: Julus scandinavius; assembly: GCA_034696685.1. Classification (NCBI taxonomy): domain Eukaryota; kingdom Metazoa; phylum Arthropoda; class Diplopoda; order Julida; family Julidae; genus Julus; species Julus scandinavius. Next base: position 1,818 of record JAQGAE010000645.1, on the reverse strand, counting down.
GGGCAATGCATGCATATTAAAATAAATATGTAAATACTTTAATTATGTAACTTATTATTCACATAGTATAACGAAAATGTTTGATGACAGTGCCACCAAACAATTAACGAAAAAATTAAAATTTAATTCATAGGTATTTGAAATGAATTCATACTGTAGTTGTATCCTATCTTTCCCTAGACACATTTGCTTTTGCAATTTCACTGAAGCGTAAATCCATGAACACTCGTCAGATAAAATCGACCTACAATATATTTCATCTAAAAGTCACCGAAAAGCCTAGAAATAATATTCTGGTAGGTATTACATGAAAGCAAACAAAATTGATTTTTTAAGAGCGCTTCTTCATATCCCATTGACAATTTCAATCGAATACACGTAGCAAAATATAAATATAAGAAGTAAGATATTAATTGAACATCAAGACGTTCCGTTTCAAAGATTATATTTCGCCATGTTTGGATAAAAGTCGATACGATGGTGCAACATAAAACAAAATAAACGAAACATTTTTTTACCAAATTAAGAGGAAGCAGATATTTGCTGAAGATTGTACATGACTAAACAGTTTTTCCTCTCAATGACCTCCATCTAATATTGCATTCTTTTGAAGATTTACAACAAGTTGATAAAGCACGATTGTGAAAAATTGGCTGTTGGAGAATAAAATAAATAGTCTTCCACTCGCAGAAGTGGGATATTGGGTTCCCCGCATGCAGGGAAATAATTCTCGTTTCGCATAAAAGACATTGACTGATCTATTTGAGAAAACACAATTCCAGTTTTCAGTAAAGCTTTAAAAGTAGCATACTTTACACGAGAAAAAAAGGTTTTGGCCATTAAGGCGAGATGAAAAATAACTAGATGAATGTAGACAGACTCTTAACAAGCTATTCGATGAATGTTTACATCTGTAGAAACAGGGCGAACATTTGCGAGGAATTTTTAAATTAGCAGATGCATAAAATTTTGAATTAAATTGATTAAGCATGCACTAAAGACAATAATTAACTCCAAAAGTAGTTGGGAAGTTGTACTAGTTTAATTAACAAAACAATTAATTATGTTCAACAATGGATTAACAAAAAATAAATTAATTATGAGTAGATCACTATTTTTATCTTAATGTGTGTTATAGTTGTTTGTAGTCCTCTCATCCCATTAAAATCCATGTAACAAAAACAGAGACATAAAAGCATTTCAAGACATTGCATGCATTATAAACTGAAGCAATCTCGTATCCATGGAGAAATAATGTTCGTGCAATATTCAAGTTAATATCAAATTTCGATGCTAGCCATGACAAGAAACAGACAGAAATTACGGTATATAAAGTTACCGCAAACTTTCCAGTAGCAAACACATGTTGCAATTATTTAACTCGATTTAGCCTCGATTTACATTACATTTCATTAGAACATACATCCATCTTCTGTAGGCTTACAAAGACGTAAATTTGTTAAGAACATTTCAAATAAAATTGAAATTTAATATCTAAAATAGAGTAACACCCGTTTCGTTTAAAATAATAACCAGTTGCTGCAGCTATGAAAAATGACAATGCATGTGCATCCTATGTCTGTACTATTGAATAAAATAAAAGTTTGACATTAATTATTTATGGTTTAAAAAGGAAGTAGAATAGTTTCAACCATTACATCAAGTTGCTTATGTGAATTAAGCAGGGATAGAGAAAGATATACGTCTATAGAGTCCCAATTAAACAACATTTTTTAAGACATTACACTCTTAACAACTAAAACATCATTTGCCAACTCAAATGTTGACAAATAGCTTAAATTAACATGCATCAGCATC
>JAQGAE010000644.1:0-32103 GCA_034696685.1 Julus scandinavius | reverse complement strand
AAAGGTGCTAACTTTGAACACAAATTGAAATAGGGAATTTTTTTTGTATCCTATTTAAGTACACATGTACAAATTTTTAAAAAATTCCATTAACAAATAACCATTTTACAATTTTTTTTTAAATAGGCTTACTGGCCCACCCTGTACAAATGATGCTATACGTATTTGAATGCAATACATCAGTGTTTTTTCAACATTTTTCAGCTCCCAGCACAGTCGACTTGTCGTGGCACACAAGGGGCAACAATTGTCACGGCTCACTACTAGAAGTAAAAACGTGTGTCGCTTTCTAAAAGGCGATGTTTTCTATACTTTTCTAAATGAAATAAACAAAAAATCATGTTTGAAATAATATAATCTGTTCTACGATGGCTATTTCTAATATTTTCTGTTTACAATTAGTATACAGCGGCACAAATTTAGACCCTTCACGACACACCGGTTGAAAAACACTGATTCGAATTCATATTTCAATCAAAGAAATTGTTTTACCGTTGAAATAATTTGTAAAAAAAAAAAACAGCCAAAACAAGAGAAAAATTTCTGAAGTATGGGAGTTAAGTCAAGTATGTAAAAAAACAAAAGGCTGTTAGGGTTAAGTGGGTGTGAGTATTGAGATCGTTGACTGATGGCACATCCGGCCAGGTAAGAAAAGGCCCTTGTTGTCTCTCATCCTCTCGCCCATTTCGGGTTTCCTTGACCGGTCAAGTGAGAAGCCGAAACGGAAACAGGCATCGCACCAGCGCCCATTCTCAGGAAGCACGCCCCATCCACCCACCCTCGCAGAACACCCTGAAAAACTCTCTCACCCTCAAGGACATCCAGGAGACTGCAAAGGACGGAAACAATTACGGCGCAAGCGTAGAGCGGAACAGCGTCCATTTGTAAAAGAACAAGAAGAAGAAGACAGACTGTCCTAGCTTTGACACATCCAGCGTCCCAGTAAGGTGACCAGCTGTCCCAAATCGCTATGACAATTCCAGGTTTTGAGGGGGAAGTCCTGCAAACCGTTAGGGCGACCAACTGTCCCGACAGGACAATCAATTGTACCGATTTGCTAGAGTTTGTCCACATTTTCAACTCATTGCACACTAAACTAGGCCTAACATTGTTACGGCACACCAGTTACAAAAAACTGGAATACAATGTACCAAACTGATAGTACAACTACAGCAACTTGCATCTTGCGAATTTGCAGTAAAGAAAAAAGTTATGAAATTAAAATAAAATACATAATAAAATTGCTGTGGAAATGATATTTCCACAGTGTAAAAAAACAAGGAACCAAACTGATCACATAACCCGCTACATTAAGAAGTGGTGAAATTTTAAGAAATCTCATGAAATATAGAAGGAAATTCCTATAAAAAATGTTGAATCTGTTTGAATAAAACAGTACTTTCAACAATTCTAACCAAACAGTGCACCATTCCAAGCACAATTTGGTTGATTTGTTAGGGTGATCAACTGTTCCAGTTCTGACATTAATAGTGTCCATGTATAGAGCTCAACAGTAAACTATCCCAATTTGCCTTTGACATTCATTGTACAGGGAGTGTCCCAAGGATTTTTTCTATTCAAAATGGACAACATACCGCTTGAAAACATTAACGCCATCTATTTTTCATTCTTTGCAACTGCCTGTTTTTGTGGATTTCCCCACCATAAAATGGTGTAAAAATCTGGATTTTGCGAGTTCATGTACAGCATTATGCCGTATTCACACACACACCCGAATATCGTCTGCTAACATATAGGTTAGGGTGTGAGCATGCGCACTTCAGCTCATTTTTAGTGTGACTACATAGGTCGAATGCCTAGTTGCTGACGTCACAAAGTCAGTTCTCAGTTTACCAGGTTGTGTGTGAATGACATAAAGGCGCGTCTCCACCAAGACGTACATACACGTTTTTACAAACATATGCAAAAAATGTTTGCCCTCCGGGTTTGTTTCAGCCGCCATTTTGTATGTATAATCGTGTATGTGCGTACATTTGAACGATCGTTCAGGAGGCGATTTAGATCAAAGGGGAAAAATGTATGCCGTCGGCTCGGCTCAGCCATTGGCTCAATTGAAGCAACAATCACCCACGTGTCACCACGCGTACATTTAAACACTTGTTATCCATTTTTTGGTGGAGACACTTTCACGTACATTTTTTATGAACGTCTTGGTGGAGACGCGCCTTTAGAGACCACTGCTTACTTTTGGCATTATAATAAAGACACGTTCCTAAAAATTTGCGCACCAAACATAGCAATTTTTTCGAAAACAGAAATAGTGGTAGTTTTAAAAATAAATTTCCTTGAACACTGAAATTGCAAAAAATTTCATTTCATTGAGAAACGAAAGATGCCTATAATAAAAAAAAAGAAAATGATGGTGTGCCACAAATTCTAGCGCCAATTGTGAAAAAGTAGAAAACACAAGGCTACAAACTCATCATTTTGATAATAATGGATATAACTGTTGACCACGTCTGAGACAACTCTGCACAACAGTTTGTGATCAGGTGCTGTCCAGTCTTAATAAAAACACCTGATTACAACCACATCATGGTCATTTCGGGTCACAAACAACTGGAAATAATTACTGAATATACCATTGTATTCCAACCTGTGTGTCGTAAATTGTCCAAAGGCGTGCCACTGAGTTTGTGCAAAGGTAGAAAATGTTTACCTGTCATTTACACTAATTGCAAATCAATGTTTTTCAGCTCAGGTCAACCTTTTGTGGTTGTAAACCACTGCCCTTGGAAAAAACTTCATCTATGGACTTCAAAAATCATTCTCCGAAGCAATTCTGGGGTAATATCTGAACAAACTATGGCGATCAAAGGGATCCGGGTTCGATTCCCGACCGTGTTATTTTACAGTTTTCCGCAGTCGTTTCCAGGCAAATGCAGGTACAGTTCCTCTAAAAATAGGCCATGATCGTCTTCCTCCCTTCCGGATGCATATCTGCACGTATAGTGTTTTCCCTGTCAAAGTCTATGGCCTCTTACAAGACCTCGAATGGCTTTGGGCCCCTAAACTTCAATCAAGCAACCAACCTACTTTTCTGTCTTCGAACATTCGGCACATATCGTATCGGCTGGCAAAAATCGCGTCATAAAAGGCACCCACACACTGCGTAATTATCATATTTTCCCAACCTTCCCTTCCCTCCCACGCGGCTCAAATTCCAATATGAGAATCTGGGACTCACCTCCTTGGTGGGCACACATATCGGAGTCCCCTCCTTGACGACTCCCGCCTCCACGCTGACACCCAGTATAATTGGATCTCTCGAATTGAAAATGAACTGGGGCAGAATGCGAAGCTTGCACGGAAACACGGCAATGTGCTTGAATTCGTCCCTCTTCTGCTGCTTCAGCCTCTCCCGATACTCGATGAATCGATCAAACAGGTGATAGATGATGTCGGCAGAGAAGATCTTAACGCCCAAACTGTCCGCCAGCTCCTGGGCGTCTCGCTCGATCTTCACGTCAAAAGCCAAGATGGCGGCGTATCTAAGGGCGAGAAAACGAATCGAGATAAAATGATGATGATGATGATGCGGATTTCCTTTTTAAGACAATGCCAAAGTCGATACCAGCAATAATAAAAATGTCAGATGACAGTTCTGTTTCAGTAACGAAATACGTGGCTGGACCGAAACATATCTACATTTATTTTAAGGGCATATTATTTTCGACTCAACGTACATCCAAAACCATCATAAATCGAAACTGAAAAAACTGTCTATCAATTTGTTATTGTGGAAGTTTAGGAAAAGATTAAAAAGTTTTAATTTACAAAACGTTTTTTTTTATATAAAGTACGAAAGTTAATGATGGCGCTATGATGGTTTTTAAGGAAATAATCCTTTCCTCGTTTTGGGGCACTTTCCTGAAAAATGTAAGGACCTAACTAACTGAATTCTCCTGTTTTCACTCCTGGAATCAATTTTTAAGTAATAAAAGGACCCTTAAGAGCTTCCTGCCCCTAGGATTCAGAATTCAGTCTTGTGGATAACCTGTTTTCCCTCCTTTGGGGCCCTGGATCCCCTGGAGTAGTTTTTCGAAGTTATATCCCTCAAGAGCTCCTTAGCCTTATAGATAATCCGACCCTATATATAATAGTGTAAGATGAAAGCAAAATTAGCTAATTCAAATTTAGCAGTTCCAACGAAGCGCTAATTGCATATTCATGTCATAGGCCACATAACTTTCTCGTTATTTTCATTCTTACGTTCTGCCATAAATAGAATTCGACATAACTGGTGTTCTGACCCTGCAAATTTCTCGGGAATCAAATTGGCATTGTCATTTTGTATCAACTAAACACTTACTGGCCATCGTGCTCGAGCATTATCGATGCTTTCATCACATCCCTTTTAACAACGGGTCCGATTCGTATGCCGGAATACTAAAAAAGCAAAAGGAAGAGAAGCAAATTAGCACGGATAACACCCACAATGAATCAGCGTACAAATCTCCATCCTGCCTGGAGAACCCCCTTTTCCTGGAAAACCTAATGCAGGGCGATTGTTCAGCATTCATTCTTCCTATTTATCTATGCTACAGGAAGAATGTAAGAGAACGAGGAATTCCTTTCTAAAATGTTGAATTGAGGTTAAATTTTGAAAAAGTATTCGTGTCCAAAGGGGAAATATTTGAATCTGTATGGGAAATATCTGCCGAACCACTACTTATTGTACATATGGAAAAAGCAAGAGTAAAGAAGAAAAAAAATGGAAGTTTTGAATCAAATAATTCGATCTATGATGAACAATTCTAATTGGTATATAGAACAGTTTGAAACCGTGTGCCATGGAAGGGTTGAAAATTTACCTGTCGTATACGAACATAATATGCTGCAAGTTCCCGGGTTTCGGCACCAATTTGTGACAATTTTAGCATAATTTTGAGTGCTTGTTAACTCGTTTGTATGTTTGTTGGGGATTGTTTAATGACTACGTTAAACATTATACCATTTCTATAGGAATGAATGTTGCCTTCTGTTTAAAAATCTAGAATTCTACATTTCAATAGAACAGGAAAGTATCTGAAGTGCGACGATTATTCTACTAAAACTCAATAAATTACAGTGTTATGATACCGGTTTGTAAATAACGGATCGCTCATCATCCTAATTGTTTGCATAAGCATGAATAAAAAACGCAACTGTTTGCTAAATGTATTGTAAAACTTAAATGGCAGAGCACAAAATAAAGAACAATGTGAAACTGGATAGCCTTTTTTAAAATATTTCTTTTCTTTTTGAGTTTTTTTGCCCAATCTGCCAACCTCGCAAAAAGTATCCTTGCTCCATGAAACCCTCACCAACTTTATTCACCTAATTTCAGAATCTAAATTTGATGCTGCATAACACGGTGCACCACTCCTTGTTTGTCCAATGGAGGTGTTTATCAGGGCACTGCTCACTGCGCCCTCATTCATTTCAAGTTTCGGTTTAACATCCTGTTAACCTTCTCTTTTATCAGAAAAAAAAATTAAATAAAAATAAAAACTGTAATTCGAGCATATGTCTGAACTCATTGCGCCTCCTAGTAGTAAAAAAACCAAAAACTATTCGCATTCTGATAGTTGGGATAGGTTGACACAAAAATGAATAAATTTAAAACTAATTAACCACAAAATGAAAAAATATAATATAAAATTTATAAAAAATAAATAGAAATATATGCCAATGAAAATTGTCAAGAAAAAAAAAAGTATAAACATAAATTTTCAGTATATGAAAATAACAGATTAGATGAAAAAATGTCAAAAAACTGCCCTTTGTTACGTATCAAGATTAAAGGTCTGGAAAACCTTTCAGCCATATTGAAAAATGTTTTAGGCCTTATGACCATATTGGAAATGTTTCTAGGTCTTGGCAGTTATACCGGAGAATTTGGAAATGAATTACGTTTTGCAGATATATTGGATATGCTTTTGGTGTTTTAGGTATTACAGTATATCATTATCAGCAAAAACTGTGGACACAACACAAATAGGTGTCTAGTGCCCCAAGCTAGGTGGGGTAGTGGTAACGCTATCAGCCTTTCATTCGGAAGACCTGGGTTCAATTCCCGGATCGCCTATAATTACTGTGGTTTTCGCGGTTTTCCAGGCAAATGCCATCATAGTTCCTCTAAAAATCGGCCACGACCTTGCTCCTTCCTCTCATTACGTAATATCGTAATGCTAGATGTCGCCGTTAAGCCTTAGTTGACTATTACAATTACTTATAGTGACATTGTTAGAATGTGCTTCAGTGTTAAGCGTTTCATGGTTAAGCCTCACATTTTCCCTTTTTTGTGTTTCTGAGATGACAATGCCACTAATTCGACAATAATACTGTTACAAAAGCCAACATACACAACTACTAAATGCAAGCCTTACCGGGATTTTAGAGGTCCGTAGAAATTCCAGAAGGGCTTCCAAAGAGCCTAGAGTTGAAGCTTGGACATAAACGCCTCGCTCAGCCAATTTGATTGAACTCATTGCGGCATGTAACTCTCGAGAAACTTCTTCCTACGTTAAGAGAAATTAATATGTATACCTAGAACAATTCTCTTTTTTCATTCCACCTTATTTTAAAAAAATATTTCAAATTATAGAGAAAACAATGAACTCTTGTAGAGAATTACTGAATCCTACCTTAAGGATCTCCACTTCATCTGGATGATTAGCTACCAGGAGATTCAAACCAGCGATAACTTTATCAAGATCTTTAGCGGTGATTTTGACTCCTTGAGCAGCCTGGATTTCTTTAAACTCTTCGTAAGGATTCTGCAAAGAATAACACGAGACGCAAAAATAAATGGGTAAGTATGTAATGCAACGAGAAAACTCACGAGATATTAAAAATCGAGATTTCGCACCTTCACTCTGAGCTCTTTAAGAGGCTGGGGCATTAGAAGACTTCGAATTTGGGTGACGACGGGCCCATCCATTCCAGCCAGGACGATTGTGTCGCCCTCTCTCAAATGGCCATTTACTAGAATGACATCAATAGTAGTACCCAAGCCTGGAATAGCTTTTAGCTGAAAATGACAATTTTTTTAAAATACATTTTTCATTTAACACCAGCCAGAGTCACTTATAGTGTTACTAATAGTGAATTACCTCCAAAACTGTGGCTTGAAGTTCATCCGAAAACGCTAGCCTCTTGGTCAACATGTTTTGAGTGAGCTCAACGACTAAAGCCAACAGATTCCCCATTCCTTCTCCGGTATGCGCAGAAGTAGGAACCATGGAAACGTAAGTACGAGTATCTTTGTTATCGTAAAATAAGGCCGCATTTAAACTCTGGAGGATTGCAAACGACAAAAAAATGACTTGGGAGATTAATCGAATTGGCCAAATACACAAATTCAAAGAATACAAAAAAATATTAAATTCTTCACCTGTTCTGCAAATTGAACGATGACTTCCTTTAACCTTTGGTCAAATTCCATCTGTGTGTTCCTGTTTTGGGATTTAATAGCATCTCTGATGTCCTTGTTTCTCGTTACTTTCCAGTCGTAAAGTCGATCGATCTAAAATTTGATTACCGAACTTTGAAACAAAAGTGCCACCGGATGCTTTCGAAAAGTTCTACATTCTTTCCTTTTTTGAAAAAGCTTACTCGATTTTCCTTTTTTTTTATATATATACAAAAACAGGTTCAACTCACTTTGTTTAGTGCCACGATGAATGGAGTCTTCTTCAGCTTCAATAAATTAATGGATTCAATCGTTTGAGGCTCTAAGCCATGCATTACGTCAACCACGAGAATTGCAATATCACATAACGAAGAACCACGCGAGCGTAAATTGCTGTAGAGTTACAAAAATATAAATTACTAAACTAACGTACAGTCGGCAAATCTTACGATCAGGTCAATAAACTTGCCTAAAAGACTCGTGCCCAGGAGTGTCAATGATGAGAAGACCAGGATATTTGATTTCAAATGAGCCAAACTAATAAAAGCAAACAACGGACATAGTTACACCATAAACATTATAAAAAACAAAAAACACTACACAAACAATTTGCGCTTGCAAGGTTAACTCACGTTTTTAACCATTTTTGCTTGTTCCCTAATGGCATACACAGGTACCATGGTGGCTCCTATTTGTTGGGTAATGCCACCAGCTTCGCCATCTTGAACATGAGTATGACGAATCTAAATTATATGAAAAAAACCAAAAACGATTATTCAAAAGTTCAATTCAAGTTTCTAGTTCAAAAAATTCCACAAAAATTAACAAATTTACTTTATCCAGAATTTTCGTCTTGCCAGTATCTACATGTCCCAACACGCAAACTATAGGTGACCTCAATGTATCCGTGGACCTATTATTTTCGGCATCGGATCTTCGTTTCTAGAACATAACATGATTAAATGTACAGACGCTTTAAACATGTGGATTAGCATTTACATCCAATTCAGCTTTTTCACAGTGTAAAAACCTGCTGCATTTCCGTAAAAATGGAAGTATAATGTACAAATAATGCAAAAATACATACATTTAACTTTATAATTTCAAAATTGTGCAAAACCAGAATTGGACATAAATTACAATGGTAATTTGACTTACCTGTATCCTATCGAGCGCCCTTTGCCTTAGATTAATTGCAGCAGATTTGTGCCTTTCTTCTTCGCTCTCTTCGCTTTCGTCAGAATCCGACTCGCTTTCAGAGTCACTATCATCATCATCGTCATCGTCGTCTTCATCACTTGAATCGTCGCCTTCCGAAGAAGAGGCCGACGTTTGCTTTTTCGCATTAACGGCAGGTGAGCTTGGTTTCTGTTTCTTTTGGCTGTCATCCTTTATGCAAATCTCGACCTTTTTATCGTTCTTTTCCTCATCTTCAGATTCACTTTCAGATTCGCTAGAAGCGTCCCACGTATCCTTCACATCCTTTTCCTCATCTTCGATCTCTTCTTCTCCCTCTGACTCCTTTTCTTGAACATTTTCCTAAAATGATAGTTTTTAATTTGAAATTCCGTTCTTTGAAGCCGCATCAATAACTTAAGTTTTAAAACGCTTATTGCATTACCTCTTCCGTTACATCATCTTTAGCAATGCTCTTTTCATCGCCATCTGTCATTGGACTTGTTGGTTCCACACTATCCTTTGTTTCTTCAGCGTTTTCTACGAGGAAAAAAATTCATCAATTAAAAATTATCTCATGAAATGTATGAAACGAAGAGGAAAAATCATCAAACGGTCAAGACGAAAATATTTACCCAATTGATTTTTCTTGTTTTTATTTGGGCGGATTCTGGTACCTAGACGTGGAACTTTTTCTTTCTTTTCCCCAATAGCAGGTACATCAAATCCTTTAAGTAGAAATTAAACATCATTCACCTAACAAAACAATTGCATCTAAGACATTGTTAACAAATGACTAAGATTGGGCGAGTGGGAAGCTTAATAACACACAAACCCACTACGGGTTTTATCAGATTTCTTATGGTGGGAAGCTACTTATCCGTGCTCTGCTGTACACTCTGAAACACCAAAATGAATACTAACCATGAGCTTTCAGAGCTTCTAAGGTGGCAGCGGCTCTCGCCTTCTGCGCCCTTTGTGTTTTTGTCAAGAGTTTTCCTTCAGCTTTAAGCCTATCTTTCCTTTCCTTTTCTTTTAATTTTCGCCTTTCTTTTCTTTCCTTTTCCAACTGGATCTGTAATCAGACAAAACAAACAAAACCGTAATCATTGATTTACAATGGCAGAAATCCACGTTTTTCCAAGTAACAAAATAAAAACAAACTCACTTTTTCTAAACGCAACCTCTCTGCCTCTTCTGCAGCTTTTATCTTAGCTTCTTCTTCTTGTCTCAGTCTTTCCTCTTCATCCTTAATTTTCTTCAATGCTTCTTGCATCAGCAGCAACTAAGAATGTTACAATATTTCATCAGTAATAATGTCTTCATTTTTTTCTTCTTCCAAGTACCAAGAGTCCTATTGCATTGCCATTTAAGTCACAAACCTGTTTCTTCCCAGGACGCTTCTTGTCTTTATCCTCTTTTTCTTTATCCTGTTGTTGCTGAAGCTTCTTCTTCTTTTTATCTTTCTTTTTCTTTTTATCATCGCCTTCTTGGTCATCGTCTTCCTCATCTGCTTTATCCTCAGATTTCACCTCCGCAGACACTTCATCTTTCTCAGCAACTGCCTCATCAGATTTTGCGGCAGGTTCGGCACTACCTTCTTTCTCGGCTAACCTTTCCTGTTTTGCTTTTTCTATGGATTTCTGAACCATTTTCTTCTGTCTATCTCTCTCCTTTTTTTCTTTCTTTTTCTGAGCGGCAGACTTAACCGTTCCACCTTCTTCGTTATCATCATCCTCGACAGACTTGGTTACATCGACACCCTAATTTACAAAAACACAATATTATTTGCCATTTTCTCTAATCCTACAATGTTTCAGAGGTTAGGTGAAAAGGAACCATTGGGTAGATCTAAAAATTACTTGCATGTATGTATGATTTTTTCACAATAAACACATAATGCCTGCAACAATAATGCATATTATAACATTAGAAATTTTACCTTAGTTTCTTGGCCAATTTCAATCGATTCTGCAGTTTCAAGACCTTTCTTCTTTTTCTTCTTCTTCTTTTTATCATCTGTGGCAGCAATCTCGCCCCCATCGGCCTCTGCAACTTCCTGATTGGAATCTACCTCCTTGTTTTTGTCCTCTGCACTTTTTTCCACTTTTTTGGGTTTCTCGCCTTTATATTCCAACTCCAATTCGGCTAGCATTTTATCAATATCTTCATCGTCATCCTCTTTTTTCTTCTTTTTGCTTTTCTTCCCTTTCTCTTCCTTCTTTGGCTTTTGTACTTCTTTGACGATTTCTTCCTCCACCGATACTTTCGAGGCACCACCATCGCTGTCACCACCGTCATCGACATCCATGTCGTCAGGCTCTTCCACGTCAAGTAACTCGAACACAGATTGATGTTTACGTGACTGCGGTTTGCTTGAAACTGGTTCCGCATCTTCGTCGTCCAAATCCAGAAACTTAGCTTTTCCTTTTTTAGATTTCTTTGATTTGCCGCTCGTAGTGGTAGTAACGCTGCTGTCGTCGGCATCATCTAAACTTTGTTTCGATTTTGCGGCAGCAGCAATAATGTCAAACTTATCATCGTCATTATCATCATCGTCTCCCTTCTTGTTTGCTTTCTAAAGATTCAGAATAAAACGTAACAATCAATTTTAGTAAGTGATAGCATGTATTGGCTCAAACAAAAAACTATTTTTTAGTGTTTCCAAAAAAAAGGAACTCAAATATTCTGCAAAAAGCTTCAAAAGAATTGCCAAAATCAAATCTTTGTGTTCCTTTATTTTACCTTAGTCAGAACTTAAATTTAAAATAACACAGGACAAACAATTTAACACAAACTTTTTAGCATCGGGAATTTTGAAAGTACACATTTTGCAAGCAGAGATAATACAAAAAAGCATTCTTTAGAACATTAGTCACATTCTCACAGCATTAATTACCTTCTTCCTTGAGGGTTTTTTAGCCTCTTTCGTTTGTGTAGTTTCACCATCTTCAGTTATATCATTATTCGAAGTCACTGCTGTATCCTCTCTATATTTTATTTAAAAATGCATACTTATAAGATTTCATCTAAATAAACGCCAACAAAAACCAATACAATAAAGCTAGTCGTATATACCCGGCATCCGCTGCCTTCTTCTTGCCTTTCTTATCATCTTTCGGTCTAGAAGAAGTAGATCCATCCACGGAATCCTCAGCAATGATTTCTGAATTTTCATCACTAAACACAAAAGGATCAAAAAATAAAAATTATATAATTATTCATTAAGTTTTCATCGTTTGCATAGAAGAATGAAGCTTTTGACAATTATGGTAAATCTTTGAAATTGGCTAACACATAACCTGACAAAACCAAATACAAGGGTTGTATATAAAAAAATGGCCACACTAGTATAGTTCTGAGAAAACTTTATTACCAATGGCAAAAACATATGCACTTTTGCAATAAAATCTCCACACATTGACCATTTTCTACATGTATGCTGATGTACACTATCAGTGTATACATCTCGCTGTACAGATAAGCGTGGACACTCGCAACTCTTGCGTTACCTTCGCCCAGCAATAACGAGAAAGCGGCAGGACTTGTTGACAACGAACGAACTCCGTCATCCTTCGTGATAATGCGGGGAGTCACGCAGCTGCCACTGTTGAGGATTTCCTTCACTGGTGATCATGGTATAATTGGAAAATTCGTCCATATGCGCACATGTGATTACAACTTTTTTTCCAAAATCAAAGAACCCCTGGGAGGGAAACGTTTACACATATTATAGGACACGTGTTTTTCCATGCTATAGGACGGTCAGTCCTGGACATCAACAAGGTGGACACGATAGTTTACGACTCCTTCCACAAGTGTGGCAGAAGGTGGTAAACACATGTCGAGATTGTATTGACGAAATTAAGTGTTGTTGTCTATAATAATAAACTTATTTTAGAACTATACAAGTATTGCCATTATTTTGCCTCCAACCCTTGTATAACTAACTGTCATTACCGAACCTTGCATATCAAGCTGCCCAACCAAACCAAATGTAACAAACTTTCTTTATCAAACCAAATTTAGATAAAGCGTAATACGTTCAACCCTTGGTTTGTTTTTGTTTTTCAAGCAGTGGGCAGTAAGTTTTGAAACTTATATCCACAAACCCCGTCGTTTAGGCAATAAACGTGCGGAATTAGTAGATAACTGAAGTACCTAAACTCAGAAAAATAACATTAACGAAGTAGAACACTAAAAACCCGTTCTTCCACGTTGCCCTAACTTTCACACCATATTTTACGTTGTGGCATTTAGAACCCTATTCCATGAAATAACAAAAAGAGCTTACCCTTCTTCCCCTCGGTCTCGCTTGGACTTCTTGGACTTCACCATATCGAATCATGCACGCAAAATTTTGACCAAATTTGTAAACAAAATCAAAGAAATAGAACGATGTAATTCCTAAAATAATATGGAGATCGGTGAAAACCGAACGACCTCTCGTGCTTAGGACGAAATGCACATGGCTAAACCCTGAAAGCACATACCTTCTGATAACCCAAATTAAAACTATGGCGCTCTTGGGAGCGTGACATCAGCGAGACATTACCTCTACTTATTTACTATTTCAGAAAGTATTAAATAAAAAACATAAACATTTGAAATTCTTAGATTACAGTATTGTGTTGTTATACATACCTATGATATACAGCAGAACTCCAGTGATCAGTCAAAATTTTAAAAAACAAGAAACTGTAATGGACTTTTTGTTATAAATGCTTAAATTGCTTAAATTTGTGAATCTTTGCTCGTTTAACATACAAAGTTTAAAATACTATATAAATTGGGAAAGTGACACAAATGTATTTTTTAATAATAAATGGCTGTTGCCAACCATATTATCCAAGGCCGGCTCAGTCCACATTACCTCAGATAACAGAGGTTCCACTGTTGTTTAATTTAAAATTGATACTCAATCAACACAACTAATTAACAATAAAATAGAAGTTATATCGCTTGTACAAAACACAACAGGATAATTGCTTTAAGCGTGTTTATCAATCTGCTTTTCTAACCCGTATTTCACAAGAATTTGTTTCCGTGCATTAGAAACATTACCAAACATTTTACTATTAATAATAATTCAGATAAAAGGAACTACACAATATATGTTAACAATATGGTTTAATGAATATGCTAATTACAAATGATATGATTATAAGAAAGAAAAAAACTAAAAAGACAAACAAAAATGTTGCTCTTTTGCAGTTTTCCAAGTTACAGAATTTCCATTGATAAGCGATAACAAAATTCGCGATATCACAATAGAATAGTTAAAGAAATAACATTACGAGTGATCAGACAGCAGAATAAAATCTTTGAAATACAAAAATTACAAAATTATTGTAGGATTTTCAGTAAATGTGCTCTGACTATAAAAATTAATTTTATGGTTACTACCACTTGTAAATTATATCTTAAATTAGCTATTACACAAGCAGGCATCCTCACTTTGTCACCTACAAGGCAAAAACAAATCTCATATCACTCCAAATCCATACTTTTGGCAGATTCGTAGTTATTTTTTCTAACATTTTACATATCGCTCGCCATTTAATACAAGTTTTACAATAGTTCAAGCTTCGAGAGTCCACACTATACAATTTCGAAACTTGCTTCATTTTCAAAGGCAATCATAAAACACCTACCAACGGCATCATTAATTCACTTTAAATGTTAATTAAATTGCAACCTATTTTACGATTAATTTCAGCTAAAATTATGGAATAACGTAGAGCTTTTTCAGGAGGAATATTGGCAAATGCATCTGGTTCTTCTTGTGCAACTTCTAAAATATTAATATTTTGTTTTTCATTATAAAAAGTCCACTTTTTGAACGATGAATCGAACAAAACTCACCAGTGCTTTCCTTATCAGCAAAAAAATTACCTTTCTTTCGCCCACGTCGCTTTTTAGGGAGTTCTTCGCCATTGGTACCCTTTGCCGTTTTAGGTTTCCTGTTCGTAATCGATTGTCTTATAGTTCGTTGAGGACGTGATGTTTTATGCACCTGTAAATAAAAAAAGTGCTATTTTTAAATTAAACGAAATCGAATTTGAGAATGGGGTCAATTACTACATACCTTTACAACATCACGTCTACTCTCCCGGTTAACGCGAACCTGTCTTAGCCGCTCGGTTCTTCGCCGCCTGACGGCCGTTACGGCTCCTTGAAGTTAAAAAAGTCCAGTTTATTAACTAATTAAGATACAAGGTGCTCTCGTAGTGAGATGAACAACGTTTTGGGACACATCCTTACCACTACGATAAAGTTATAGCAATAACGAATGCAAAACTACTATAGCTACAACTAAGAAACTTCCACTACCCTTTTATGGCCATACAGTGATGAGTTATTATGTCAAATGGGTACGGTATGAATTTTTTTAGGTACTAGCGTGTTTGTTTAGCCTTAAAACAAGCATGGGTGAAGACAGAGATTGAAAAACGCTGACTTAATTGGGAGTACTAAAACCAGAATAGCTGGCAAGCCTATCTCAAAACTTCACTTTAAATCATTTAGATTAAAATAATTATAAAACAAACGTGTTAAGCTAAACATATCAAATATAGCAAAACATCCTGCGCTGATATTGAACATACCTGACGTTGTACTTGATACATTTTTTTGTACACTTCCAGGTTTCTTTCCTTGAAAATATATGTGTCCACAAGGGCAGGATTTACACGCAACTGGCACCTATTTAAAACATTAAGATCTTTGTCAGTTTCTACATTATGCAATTAATATTTTTTCATTGACGGTTGTCGAAATCACGCTTCATCGTGGACACGTTATTGCTGAAAACATGCAATTTTCAAACGTGTTATTGCTTATTTTACCATATCTTGCGTGTAACTGAACGAAAACAGGTTATAAATAAAGCCCTACTAGCCCTCAAAGCTTAGAAACAGTTAATATTTACCTGCTTGTCACATTTCGGACACTGTTTTGTCACCATTGTATTCTGTACTGTACTGTAGAAAATGAAACCATAAAATATTCAGCCTGGCTAAAAATATCCGTTTTCGGCAAGTCAGAGTATTCCCAACAGGATAACTTCTTCTTACTAATTCTTGTTCCAAACTGGTCAATTATTGCCATACCGAGTGTGATACTATTTCGCTTTGCCGAACAACACTTACAGAAATGGGCTATCCATAAATTATAGGTAACTTAAAATTATAGATAGGAACATTCATAAATTACATCCAATTGTATTTGTCATATTTCTATCATTTATTGAACAAATACCAAATTTAACGCAAACAAAAAAACTTTCTGATAAACTAGTATAATTCATCCCTGGTAATTCCCCAAGTAATTTCAATTGTAATTTCAAATTTTCCATAAATTGATACAATTACAAAAATGCCAAACAGACTTTGGGTATTATTATCATGGTAATTACCAGCAGAGTTCTGTTTTGAAATTTCCAAGCATTGAGAGTGGTGCATTTTGTTACAATATACAAAGGAATTTTATTTATTGGCTCAAATATGAAAATTTAAACATCCGTTCTATAAAAAATGTCAACCATCAAATCATTGCTACAATTAAGGGTGATCCAAAACCCACATCACGACAATGCAAGAATAGGCGCAACATGCTAACATTTACTCTGACAATGCGAGAGTTTAAGAACACCTCATTTCACGGGAATAGCAGGGAAGCAGGGACAAAAATACAGAAAAGTTAAATATATGTCACTTAATTAGAAAATCGTGAAAAAAGGAGTTATCAATCAATGTGCCAAAAATAAATTTCTAACATGATGGTTTTGGTATTTTACGAAACGATGTTAACGTTTGATTTTTTAGCGTAAAATATTGTCGGAGAACTTTATGTTTGGCATATACACTTTTGAAAATCCAATTTTGCAACACTTGCTATATACAGTACTTCGGCAAGAAGAAAAATCATTCTAGTCTCGATCCGAAATTGCAACGCAACGATTTCGTGTCGTACGAGCCAAAACGATAGACCGTCTGTAGTCTATAGTATTTGGGTGCAAGAATACGTTCGACAAAAATACGATAAAATTGCATCGAACAAATATGTATGTAATAAAAATGCAAAACAATAACCCATCTGTTATGCCAACAGATGCCCATAAAGTTTGGTCAATTCTAAATAACATATCAGTTGAATTTTGTTGGAATTTTAAAGTAAAAATGAAGTTTATGGCAAACAGTTTTATAAATTCTAAGCTACTTTAAAGCATCCTCATTTGTGGAAGAATTGAAAATTAAAAGCTTGTAAATTTTCAGTCATTGCATAGCTTGTTTAAGGTTTGAAAAAAAAAGACAACCAAAATTGAAAAATATAAGTTCCTGTCCATTCTTCTATATTTATATCTAAACTACATTTTTAAAGTTATAGGATATGATGATATAACACAAAAAAAAGCTTTGATCTAGAAATAACTGTATTGCCATTCGGTTTCGTTTTTAAACTCATTGTAAAAAAAACTAAAAAAACGATAACAAAACAAAAATTTAAGTGGCCAATCTGCAGTAACATCCTTTTTACAATAGGCAGAACGTCTTCTACTTGAGTCGTTTCACATACAATTATGAAGTCGGGTCAGAGTTGAACTTGATTGGCATGACTATGTATAATCAATGTTACGTCCATATATTTGGCGCATATTTCTAAGGTGGTACTTCATACTGAGATGATACCAACAAAGTCAAAATTTCAAAAGATAATTTCTATCAGACGAACAAAAACAAATCTACATAATCAGGGATCTTTCGTGCATCAGGCTGGTATTTTTTATCATATTTAGACTTTTTTTTTATAAAACTGGGATGCAAGGCAAGGAACGAATTATTCCAATTTTAGGTTACACTGCATGTTGTTCCAAATAATTTGTGAAAACTTTGTGAGGTGCCATTGATGCCAGATTTTCTGTTCCTAATTTTAAACCCTTTTTTAATTTAGTCTCAGCCTGTCATCTATCGAGCGAAAGAATAAAACCAAGCCACTGTAAAAATATATTTCCAACTGTCCAAAAGAAATTATTCTTTAAAAATTTGAACATTGAAGGCAGTTATAGATTTAAGATTACATTTACATTTAAATAAATTCTCTGCAGTCAGTACAATATTGGGGTATGAAAATAATTTACCTAGATTCCACAAGAGAACTACCTCCAGCATTTGATATCCGTATCAACGACGAGAAGGGAGTAGAAGTTATTTGTCCTTCAAGCAGCGAGCTTGGAAAAAATCCGCAACCTACATACCTGGTATTTGTATCTGCCACGAGCTGAACCATTACGGTCTCGCTTTCATTATGTTAGGTCTATCTCCCCTACATTTCGGGCAGTACCATTTGCCTTTCGGTTTCGTCGTCAGTCCGACGCAAGAGAAATGATACCACTCGATGCGGCATCGATCGTTGTCACATCCGATCATTTCGCCGTATGATATCTGCTGGCACAAACAATACGTGGGCTCATCGGGATCGATGGGTTGATCGACGGGCGAATCGTCCATCTCCTTCTCGGCTTTCGATTTTCTCTTCTTTTTCTTAGACTTCTTACCCGAAACTAGCTTCTCCTCGATCCTTTCGTGGGCAAGCTCTTGGCATGTGGCCGTATCGTTTCGTTGCCTCCTTGCCCGCTTGCTGCTGCGCTCTGGTTGAGGATCCGGTTTTACTGGCTCTGCATTTTCTTGGTCCTTCACGATGGCTGCAAAAAAGTTTAAAAGTTTTGCCTGTAGTGATTTGAAACATTCATACAATCTCATTCTTTCCATCATTAAGCAGTTAATTCTTTAAAGACTACGAGTGCAAGATTTTTAACGTTTTAACCTAGACTTTAATCACAATGCACAATGTTTCTGCTTCGTTAAGCTCTCGTCTCAGTATAGAATTAAGTATTAACGCAAAGAAAATAATGACTTTTTTTTCTGAAAAAAGATTTTGTTATTAAAACGGCACTTACTTTTTACGCCTGCATTCTTGAAATCCAAATCCAACTGCCTCGCTTTGTTTTCAATCAAATCCAAAATCGTTTGAACCACTTGCAACTTCTCGTCACCAAGTTCTTGTGATTTGATGAGCGCTCGCTGTATGTGCAAAAGCATTCGCTTCCGTGATATGCCATCCAACTCTTCCATCATATGAATGTGGTACGATTCCAAATCTTTGAGAATAACTGTGCGTTTAAAAAAAAGTCAAACAAATGTGGCCTTAACATGACACTTATTGCGGGAGCAACCGCTAACACTGGCCTTCCAAGATCAATTTCATAGAATTGACCAAGACGCCAATCAACCAAGAAATTTATTTATTTATTGGAAACAAATTTTTATTTAAAGAGATCATTTAACGTTGGTAAATGACAACTTTTCGGGCAGCCATTCAGTTAATCTCAAGTAAGTCTGTGGAATTTAGTTGCATTCTTAATAAAAATAATAGATTTTCTACCCAGAGAGATGTCTAATAGTTGTTGCATGATTTTGGCAATTTTTAATAGATTGGAAACGACTAAGGAAAAAAAAAGGACCCAGGTCTCTTGATTGAAAGGCCGATCGTATAACCACTAACAAATACCGGCAATGTACTTATGCTGTTAAAGATAGGATTTTTTGTGTGCGTCAGTGCTGTATGACACTTTGGTCCATTGTCTGGAGACCTCTGCCAATGATCCAGACTTTAAGAAAGAAGTGCTTCATTTTAAGGTAAAGATTTTCTCATTGGTAACGTCATTTAACTTTTCCTTTATGTGTCTTGCTTACGAGTTTTTTCTGCATGGACACACAGCTGCTATATATGCATCTTCCAGATTATGGAATTTCCATGGTGAATAAAAGGGAGCCAAGAGACCAAAAATGATAGCACAACCAAACTTAAGTCGCCCTACATTTTTGCAGCACACCTTGAATCGATAATTGGTGAAAACAGGAATTAGAAACATAGTTGCTTTTCTTCCACATTCAATTACACGATTTTCTAAATTCCAGGATCAGGGGCTTTGAGTACTTTCCAAAAAAAAAAATCATTAACGTTAACATTCAAATGGTTTAGTACCACGGCCACCACACTTCATCTGTAGTGAATAACTTCACGATTAGACGACGTTTACCCTCGTGACATTTTTTCGCGGTTTTTTGTTGCACCGATGTACAACAAGGCATGGAATGCAGTTATTTTCCACGTACCCTTCCTTTCTTTTACCTTCTCCTCAAAGTGTTTCATACACCTATTAAAACTGTTGAAAAATCTACAGATAGGGCTTAGACTAGGTTCGCTTTTCCCATAGTTAGTGCATGTTTTATGGTTCAAATACGACAGAAGAAGAGCTGAACATTTACCTTGGTATTTCACGTCAAGTTCCCTCATGTGAGATATATTTCGCTGAAGATCATCGGGGAGGTTTTCAACGCAGTCCAAGAAGTCTTCGATGTAAGACGCGGAACACACCGCATCTACAGACATTTGGTTCAACATTTTTATGCGTATTTCGGCACATGCAACGCGATTAGAAGACTAGATAAAATGGCAAACAAACAAGCATCGACGAAGTCAGCCATGGCACATACAAATGACATACGCCTCTGGATTACAAGGGTCTGGATTTTAGCTAATAGAAATAAATGTGCCATTCTGCGCATAGCATACCACCTACGGCGTTTAAAGCCATACGTTTTAGATGACGCACTTTCAATAACGCGCAGAAAACACTGGCGGTAAATTTGAATCCGCCATATGTCAAATCAATTCAAACATTAGCCATTTAAACTCCCTTTTCCTCCTAATTCAATACATTTTTTAAATACTTGGGGCCCAAGCATAAAAAAATGTAAGGGCTTTTCTTGAATTAGGCTGTTTTTGAGAACTTTTGATGGAGATTTAATCGAAATTTTCTGGTAATTGAAATATAAATTTCTTTCCTTAATTGGGGCGCCTTGAAATCATCGTAGGCTATGAACGATGATTTTGTACATCAAATTCTGATTTGGGGTTCTTTTCAGATAAATGTGGTAAAACGAGGATAAATAACAAACAAGTGTTTTCATTATTTCGTCCCTTGAAGAAAGGCAACCCATTATTCTACATACTTTGAACAACAAAGTATTTACAATAAAAATACAAATTTGTATTGTATTTTCACACATAACATACAAAAATGAGAAAAAATGAAGCTTTCATTGCAACGGGTTTTATTTTGGGGCACCCTGCATATTGTAATTTAACAAGTGCTTTGATTAACTTCCGCGGTACGTTGAATAAGAAAATTGACTTAAAATTAAAGGGACGTGGTAATGCTCATCCGGATTCAAGATTTCAAAAGCGATCTAGATATAAATAGAAATGAAAATCAGCTTTTATAAGGTTATATCTCGGTTGTCAGGGAAAAGTCAAGGTGATTTCATTATGGAGTTATAACCATGACAACAATCGTGTTTGCTGCATTAGAAATTACCTCTTATTGAAATCAGAGATGGGAAGTCGGATAGCTTCTTTGATTAAATTATACAAAAGCCTGTTTTTCATTAAAATTCTAATTTTGGCATACTATTAAGTATCAAAAACAGGCAAGAAAATTTCGCAGAAAATGTTTTTAATATCGCGTAAGCGTTTACAAAATATAAAGCCAAGCATTTAGTTTAATTAGAAATTTAATGATATAATGAAATCATGTCAATTTTCCCATAAAATGCAATATTATACCGTTAAATTTAAAATATTACCTCGACATACGGGTAGAAACCAATTGTCGAATGCTCTCGGTAATAGCTGGCCGTATCAAAATGAAGTTTATAAATTCCGGGCACGAACTCTTGTTTTTTAATCAAATTTGGGCATCTTCCATTCGCGTCAGTTACCCTTTAACAAAATGTCATGTGAATGAAGCGATGAACATACTAGTATGTGATAAATGCAGGTTTAAAAAAAAGATATCAATTTCTGGAGCGTTCGATCATGGCAAATGACTATGTAGATCTTTGCTGAATTTTAGGAGTTTCTAAAGTTGAAAATAAATGAAATTAGTTTGTAAATTTATTGAGAAATATAATGTTACCCGTTACTGATTGTTTTCCACATTCCATTCCCTTGTTGGAACAGTTGAATTCGCAGACCAGAAGCTGGCGTGCCTTTTGATGTATCCAATACATGGGTCGTTAACGGACTGCTTTGATCAACTGAAATGGGCTCCTATTTGTAAGAAAAAAATTGGAGTTGTCTTTATTGACCCTTATTTATAACATTTGACCATAAACCATTGATTACCAATATTAAGCAATCTTTTTCTGATAGTTTAGAATAGTTTTAACAAAAAATTGAGATTTAAAAAAAAAGATTTGATAAATTTTGCTAAAAGTCAGTGCCAGTGACATAGTTTTGCCATACATAGAAGTAAGCCAAGCAATAATTAACAGTTAACAGTTAACTAAGCAAACAGTTAACCAAATTAACTATTTTACTCACTTTTGTCCGATTCATGACGTGATTGTGAATTACGTGAAGACGATCTTGAATTGAAGATTTCAAAATCGACATGAATATATACGTTGTAAAGGAAAACTTCAAAGCTGCACAGTATCCAAATGATGTTGAACTCTAACCAGTAATTAGACACGAACTAATGTAATACGAAGGTCAGAGTTAGATAAATGATCACGTGAAAGATGAAACACATATGTTGAGGCTACGTTGTTGCCACTACTTTTCAGAAATACTAGATTTTGTCCGCCTGGTAGAATTGCCAACCATGCACAAGTTTTTTTTCTTCTTCAAATATATAGAATTCTGGAACACCAAGAACTCAGGGATTTACGAAAACTAGGCAACATTGAAACCATTTCCAAAATCTAACTACATATGCATGACGGCAAATACACGAATATAAATCGTCCAATAAACTGTTGTGAACCTGCAACGCAAACATAAAATTAAAAGAAAATCTTTAAAATCTTATATTTTTAATATAAAGAATTGTGTAAAAGAGTAACAATTAAAAAATAGCATTTACGCGTGGCATCTTTTTTGGCACATTCATCGCAATAATATTAGGTACCTTAAAGTAAGTGATTCAGCAGCCGCAGGAGGCTGGAATGCCATTTAATTTCAATGGCATTCCAGTCGCCAAGACTGTTATCGCCTACGTGATGGTACCTTTCATAAAAGTAACATCTCATCAAAACAGCGATGCAAAATAAGTACGTAAGGCAGGGAATAGATGCTATTTTCTCAAAGATCACGCGTGACCAAATACTAAGTTGTATGAAGGCGGAGGCGCGGTATTGTCCACAAAATCCGAATGAAATCCGCTTGATGTGTCCGAAGCAACCGAACCGTTTGTAGTTTTTTTCTCTGTGCAAGATTCTGGTCCTTGCATTAGTAAGTAATTGGAATGTGCCATTGGAAAAGCGTAACCCGGATTGTTAACCTCAAACACATCGTCATTTTCAAAAGAAGAATTCTTGGACATTTGGGAAGTGTCCACTTCGCTTGGCGAACTTTGATCTCCCTTTACTGAACGTCCTTTTCCTGAATCTCGACGAGTTTCTTGAATCTTGCAATCTGGGAAAGTGAACGATGACGGTGTTTCGGAAGTGAGAGGATTTACTTTTCTGACATTGTTGTAATGTACAAATGGGCTACCAGAGTTAGGGGAAGGACTCAGTGTAACGGGGCTTAGTTGCATGCTCAAGTAATTTTTAGCATCGACCTGAGTGGGCGACGTCAAGGGAATATCGTTTACGTAGTTTGTCGTTTCAGATTCGTTTTTGATGTTGGCGTAATTGGGGCTTTCGGAGCTCGTAGACATCATTCTCAAATATTCGTTGTTGTTTTTAAGAGGATGATCCATCGTCGTATACAAATTGCTTAATTCCATGTAATACTAAACGAGAGGATTAAAGTAATTAATTAAAAAAAACGTTCTCTAAATCATAATACGTCGAGTTTAAAAATATGCATGATTACTTACACTCTTGTTATTGCATTCGAGTTCGTAGCTGAGTCGATTAGCCAGTTCGGTGAAGGAAGGTCTTTCGACTGGATTGCAATTCCAACAATCCATCATCATTTTATAACTATTAAATTGCATCGAACGGAATGAGACGATATTTAAACGTTTTAAAGCTCAAAATGGATAGTTTAGTACAAGTCAAAACTTACACAGGTTCGGTTGCAAATTCTGGTTTTTCCAATCTGTACCCAGATTTCAACTTTTTGTAGAAAACTTCGTTTATTTCAATTCCTGGATAAGGATTGGAGCCCAAAGTGAAGAACTCCCAAAGCACGATACCGAACGACCATCTAAAAAAGTTAGAAAGTTTGTAAATATAGTATTTTCTAAATAATGCAAATGATTATTCGCACTCATAATGTACGAAATAAAACGAAAGTAATACGAACACATCGCTCTGGGTAGAAAAGATTTTGTCACCGATGGATTCAACAGCCATCCACTTGACTGGCAAAAGCATTTCAGGTCCCTAAAGAAAGTGGGTGTAGTTAAGAAAAAAAAGTTTCACAGTTAAAAAAGAGGGGAATGGGGAAGAAATAAGACTATCACAATAAAAAACCTCAAAACGTACATCTGCTTTCTTTTTATAAGTTGAATACTTGTACACATCCTTCGCCAAACCAAAATCGCAGATTTTAACAACGTTATTCTCGGCTAATAAAATGTTTCTCGCAGCAAGATCTCTGTGCACAAGCTAAAAAAATAAATACGGATATGTTCAGAACACAAAGCCAAAGGGCAAAAACACGATTTATATATTAAAAGAGATTTCGAGTGGAAAAGATATACGGTCTATTTTGATTTTTTTCCTGTATCTTAAACTGAAGGCATATATATCTGATAATCACAATCATTCGTACGTACCTTTCTTGAAGCTAGATATTCCATTCCTCTTGCTACTTGGAAACCGTAGCACAAGAGATCCTGAGTCGTTATTAGTCTTTGTTTCAACCCTTTGTGGTCACCAGGACCAAAGGCAGCAATTTCCGAATTGTCACTCAAAGAAACCAACGGATTAGCGGCAGATCCTCGTTGAGATTCGCTTGAACTGATGAGCGACATATCCGTGTTGATGGTCACGTCTCCAGCAGTCGTTACAGAATCCCTCCATGAATTTGTCGTGCTAATGGGGAAACCGGCAAACGTCAGCTCGGCATATTTTAAAGATTTCGTTTCCCTTCAGAGAAGTAAAAGCAGAAAGAGCAAAGTTGCCATATAGTGCCATGCACAACATATCACACAAACATACCAACATGCACACGACATTAGTTTGTTAAATATCTTAATGTCAAGCTCGAGTTATAATTAAAAAGGGAGAATTAAACTTTTGCTTAGAAAGATTAGTTGGTTGTTGCAAATTCTCATTTCAATACAAAACACAAAAATTCAACAGTTGCCGAGTTTGTTAGTAAAAATCATAAGAAGTAAATTAGTAATAATTAAATATTAATGAGACCGGCTTATTGGCCGAGTTTGTTAGTAAAAACCATAAATTAGTAATAACTGTTAATGAGGCAAATCAAGAAGACCGACATTTCATTTATAAATTCAATTTGTTCGTAAGATTAACAAGAGATTGGCAAACTTTACTATTGTGAGATTCCCGATCGGTTCCACAAACAGTTTAAGAATGATAAACAATTATTTGTAAAAATTAAAGATACACGAGAAAATAATAATTACTACAAACAATACTATGCTCATTTGTTTAAACAACTTAAGACTTGCTGATCAGGATTAATAAATAACAATTAATTATCTTACCAGTTTCTAGGGGAGATGCTGGAATGTTGCGGATTTGCTTCTTTAGGTGATAAATAAGTTCCGCCAGAACTTAACGATCCACCAATATAGGAAATAACATTATCATCCATTTGATTGACAAAATTGTCCCGATTTTGTAACAGAAAGTGGCGCAAATTGCCGCAGCAACAATATTCCACAATAACGAATAACTCGCCTGAAATAAAAGGTCGGCGTTCGATTCATCGAGTAAAAATGTTAATGCTTATTTATCATCCCCTTAACAAAATGCTTACCTTTGAGAATGTTTTTTGTAATGGCACCTAATAAGTTAACGACATTAAGATGCCTTCCCAGGTGAGCCATGATTTTCAGTTCTTGAGCTAGCGCTTTCATTTGATTGATATCAGCCCTCTCTGAAAAGCATTAGACGGTAAAACATATGCCCAAAACATCGTCCATTTTAAACATGTTACAATTTAATATACCTCTAAGCATTTTCACTGCGACATATTTTGTGGTTGTTTCTCCGTCCTGTAATCCAATGGCTTCTGCCCTTACAACCCTACCAAAGGCACCTTGACCGATAGTCTTTCCTGTTGAAGACACATTAAATTTATAACGAAATTAGACAAGTCGATCGCTAGTGGTTAAGTTTTCAAAGACAAGTGCAAATACAATTTGACTGACACCCATCTACATGTGCATCTGATGGCAGTTAATGTTAGCGTACTTACCTAATTTTAATCTTTCTTTCGGAAACTCCCAGCGTTTATCGTATGGTAAAAGTTCCACCTGATCGTCCAAAGGAATGTCGGGATTGTAAATACCGCCATCATCAAGCTTAGAATCGTCAATGTCCTTTCCGTCAAACGCATTTGCCAGTATGGTTAAGTCCAAGCGATGCATCTAAATCGATTGTGTAAATAACCCGTCAGCATGACCGTTCAGTTTGCGTAAACCGTATATCTTCGTTAGCACATCACTTTCTCAAATGCATTCATAATCTTACCCTTTCTTGATGAATCTGTTTTGCGAGTACAGCAGCCACAACGATAAAAACAATAGCGAAAATAAAACCAGCTACGATGATTGCAACAATTGTAGACTCTGGTAAAGCGTTAGACTCCATTGCAAAATCATCTAAATGTGCGATAGAAATTCAAACTAAAGATCAG
The DNA here is from genome assembly GCA_034696685.1 of Julus scandinavius. Taxonomy (NCBI): domain Eukaryota; kingdom Metazoa; phylum Arthropoda; class Diplopoda; order Julida; family Julidae; genus Julus; species Julus scandinavius. The sequence continues at coordinate 5,594 of JAQGAE010000644.1, read as the reverse complement.
CATAAACCAATTTAATTTTTTTAAATTAAGGAATGCCAACAAGTTAATTACCGGGTATGTATATAGTCATGTTAGCAGATATTTTGCCAGCAATATTCTGCATTAAACAAACGTATAGGCCTCGGTCGTCGATGCTGGCGTGAGGAATAATCTAGTACAATACATATCATGAAAATTAAATCAGTTACTAACAATTTTTGACAAGTATTGTGCTAAATTTATATAAACTTACGAGCACTGTATTGTGTTGCCCAAATGACATCCTGGGCGCCGTAGTTTTGTTAAGCACGATCCCTTCTCTCAGCCACGTTACAGTTGGCCTCGGTGTTCCTGTGGCTTTGCAAACAAATTCGATATGATCATTCGGCAAAGAGTGCATAATGGATCCATTCATAGTTGTGTTTACAATGGTAGGTTTTTCAAGAGCTGTAAAAACAACAATTTATCAATACGCTTTGATAACTAAAAGAGATAATGAATGAAAATAAACCATAAATAGAAAATTCTCAAGAAAAAAAGTGTTCGCTGAACATATATACTATACGGGTATATTTCATATATTGTGTAATACAGTGGAACCTCGCTTTAACGAGCACCTCACAAAACGAGTAATTCGCAAAACGAGCAATATAAATTGTAAAAACAGGACTCGCTTAACGAGTGACGTGGATAAGGGAATCCGCTTTAAATTTATTCAATGATAATGTGGTGTCGCATTTTTACCAAATTTTGAAGCGTCAGCAAAAACAAATGTCTCTAAACAGCTTTCTAGTAAAAAGGAATTAGGTATGAATGTATGTAGGTAGGAATATATGTATTTTTCTTTGAATAAATATTACACATAACGTTTATTTGAGTATTTTTTTTTTGAAAATTTCACTTTTTGAGTATTATTTTCGGCATGGAACGCATTATTGTATTTTACTTCAATTCATATGGTACAAATTGTTTCGCTTAACGAGTGTTTCACTTTACGAGTAAGACTCTGGAACGAATTATACTCGTTATGCGAGGTTCCACTGTAATTCAATAATTAAATTATGAAATTTTGCTTTCAATCTATGCTTTCGATTTCCTAAACCAATTTCTTTTTATTTCCATACAACGTTTCGCCTAAATACATATGATACATTACTAATAATTTTACCAACCACTTGAAGAATGTCAACAATTAATTGGTTTAAATGATTACCAACTAATTTCTTAATTTTTATAAATTACTAAAAAGACGGCCTACCTTTGACTCTGACAAAAATCGACCGTTGGATTGTTGTTCCATTCGCCTGTAATGCTCTACATGTATAATTGCCACTTTCTGCTATGGTTAGTTTGGAGAAAGTGATGTTTATCAGTGATGAGTAGAATGTAATTTCGTCCGTTATAGTTGCAACTTGCTTCGTCGTTTCTGTAAGTAATACTGACATGTTAGTGTCAGATGCTTTGACTGCTGATCCTATATATCATCATAACATTTACCTTTATTAGCTGGTTTTTTTTGGAGTAATATAGGTTCACCGATTTTTCCTACAGGCAGCCAAAACCATGACACGTTGGTATAAAGAAATGTGCTGCCGATGCAGGACAATGTGTAAGGGAAAGTTTCGATTGGAATGACACCCAGGTTAGAGATAGAAAATCCTGCATCTTCTTCAACAAATGTATCTGAAAAATATAATATATATATATTTTTTAAATCTGAAAAATAGTGAAACGAGAAAGTAGAATGAACAAGGAATGTCTTATTTATCATATGCCAAGAAAAAATCCTTACCCGAAACAATAAATGTTATGGTAGCATAATGTTTTCCAACACTGTTTTGTCCCGTGCATGTATAAAGTCCCGAGTAGATGGCCTCCACCTCGATGATGCTTGTCAGTGAGACGGAACTTGTATTACGCACCTCGACCAGTTTGGGCTTGTTGTCCGAATGTTCGTCTTCAATGGGATGCGAAGATTCATCACAGTCTAAGAAACTCTGGCAGGCTTGAAAGCTCCAGCCTAAAGATGGCATTGGGCTACCGGAAGCATCACACCTTAACTGGATTTTTCTTCCTTTAAAAGCAATGATGGGTTCCGAAACGACACGAACCAGCGGACTTTCTAAATGACAAAACGGTTTATGTGAAACGCAACAGATGAAATTTATTCTACAAACTAAATTATTCTTGAACATGTTCAGAGTTTTTAAATAAATGATTTAAAGGTAAATGATTTCATATCGACTTACCAGTTACCAGTAATGTGAATGAGACGTTTTTCTCTACGTCCATGGTTGTTGCAACCATTGTATAGACACCAGAGTCATTGGTGTTCAAGTTTTTAACAGAGAGGACCATGCGGGTGTAATTGGAATCAGTTATATCATATTTCTGACTCTGAGTCAAATTCTTGCCGTCCTTTACCCACTTAAAGAAAGGGCGTGGATACGCATCTACATTCACCACAAAATTGGAAGATTTTCCAGCTGCAACAATGACTTTCTCTTTTGTGTCAGTCTGCAAATCAATGTGGAACGGTTCACCTGAAAAAAAAATAAAAAAGTGTATTTAGCAATGATTGCATGAAAAGGATTTCTCAGCAGAAAATCAAATATTCATACAAAAACTCCATCGTATAAAAAAATACACACCATAAATTTTCACGAATTTTTCTTGATCATTTTTCTTTCCAGTATGATCGGTAACAGTACAAGTAAAGACGCCCTGATCTGTCATTTTTGCATTGCTGATGGTTAACGTGTTACGCAATTCTCTGATATTATTTCCACGTGGACCTCTTATGTTCTCTACAATCTCACTAACTTTCACTCTTGAATTCTGAAATAAAATTTAAGTTGGTGAAACAAAAAAATAAGATTTCTGGAGTCCCAACTTAGACATTTGTTATAATTTGGTTATTCTACTAAAATCAATTTCACACCAAAATAATTCTTTGCAAAATTATTTAAAAACAATTTCAAAAAATACTAAATATTTTCAATGCAATTTACCTCGATTGTTTTTGAATATGTCCAATTCGCAAACAGCATAGCTGCTGCTTCAATAGCAGTTTTGCAAGTCAACGTGAATGTGCTGTTCACGTTAACATGTTCCGCATCGCTCGCATCTATCGTTGGTTGCGGCGCAGTATAAGTGTCAGCTAGAAATACAAAGAAAAATGTAAAAAGCTTAAGCTAGATCATAAGATAAATCCATGCATTCATATTTCAAAGTAAGCAATTCCAGGTTAGATTTGATATATCCTTTGTACACTCAGCAGGATATATCAACACAAAAAAGACAGCAACAAACACGTAAACACACCCATCGTTTAAAAACTCCGGTTAACTGCAAACATGCGTTTAGAAACAAATATTATTGGCAAGGTCATCACTGCAAAATATACCAACTGCATTTTCAAACTTATTTTTCGACAATTCGCAAAGTGTCTGTACATGATTAACTTTTTTATTTAAATAAGGGCAATCTTTTAACTAAGTGCAACAGGCATAATCATAAGGATCGCAAAGGCATTCTTATACAGGAAACATAGTTTAAAATTTAGCTTGTGAACGTTATAAGAATTCAATATTTAGTAAGTAGAATGCCGATTTAAATAAGGCACGATAAATCACAAAGTAAAGCTACTTGATTTGTAAGAGTTATTATAAAATTCCAAAAATATTGAGAACCAACTACTAACAAATTATGTTAAACAATTTCACATTTACAGTACGTTTTTTCGGTGCAAATTAACCTACCCTTCTGCCCCTCATTCCACAAAAAGACAACTTTGCACAAACAAAAAAGCCTGAATAAACAGATAATGTAAGAAGTGTTTCCAGTGAATATGGGCGCGGTACCCAAGAAACAATGTTACACCAAAGCCTTTGAGAAAATAGTGTAAGTGCAAAAGCGATTCAAGATCTGACTATTATTATTATTATTATCAATACATGGTTCCACTACATGTGTTTTAAGACAAATTACCAGCACAGAGAACGAAGTATTGGCAACAAGAAATGCCACAGAGATTATCAAAATGTTATATACAAAGAACCAAAAAGCGAAAGAGGTTGTGATAATATTAGAGTTTCGCTTTACTCAACCAGGGCAGTCGTAAATACTTACGGAACCAATATAGATACAATTTTAAGCGTTGACGTCTTTTGTCTCGTACGCCAATGCACTCAAACACATCATTGAAGAAATAGGTAGGATAAGCGACAACGAAGCCTCGTTTTGGATCGAAAGTGACATCGCCTGTCAAGTTTACCTAGTTATATACATATTTAAAGTATACCGAATGAGATCGAATGAAAGCAAAAAAAATCATCAGCTAAAGCAGGCTGCGTCTAAAAGAGAAAAATTATTATAAATATGTTGTTGTTTTTTCTTGCTGCCAAGTTGAAGATACGGCAAAATGCTACTTCGGTAATCAATGTAGCGAATACTAAAATTAACATATTAGATACAAACAGCTGATGTTGCTTTGCTTATGAATTTTCATTTGCCGCCATATTATACGTTAAATGTGACAGCTTTTAAACTTTGATACAATCGAGAAATCAAGAAGTTGGTCAGTTGGCCAGGAAGGGAAAAGCTGGAGGAAAGTAAATTCTCGTAGGACTCTATGTCAAATAAAAGTTACCAAAAAAAATGAAAAACACGATAAAAAAAAACTGCTCATAAAAATGGATGATGTATCACAATTAAGATGCATACACAAACAAAATGACAAGATGATTGGCGAGGAAATTATGCATGCAAGTTATGGTACCAGAGAGCATTTTCATTCGACTTATGTTTCAAACAAATACAATTTAGCATCACAAAATATCGTGTTAGGTATTCTTTCAAAACCTCTAAGCTGTAAAAGACTTAATTTGAAATTTAATTTCGATAAAAAATGAACATACTGTATGTACAAATTTGGTGACATGTAACCAAATTAGAGCATGATCTATTTGATGTATGTTCGATATGCCACAATGATAAGCTATAACGGTTTTGGTGAAAATGCAATTCTGGTGCGCATAATTTGAAATAAAACGAGATTATGTACATACGGAACCAAGTGAGAGCCAAAGAAAGATTAGCGCTAGAGTTGACAGAGTTGGCGATGCAATAAAAATAACCATGGAAGTAGGAATCCGCATACTGGAGAATAAAACCTCGGCTTGGGTCAAATGTAACACCAATGCCCAGAGAAACCTAATAAAGGGTGTGTGGGATTAGTACGAGATAGAAGTTAAAACAAAACACCTCTGCACCTAGAGCCAATTCTTGTTAGATGGAAAGCGCCCGAGAAATTAATTTTAGCAAAAAGCAATTAGTTGGCGAAAGGAGTACAAATAAATACAATACACCTATACCTCGCTATAACGGCCTTTTTTAATTATGGCACTTTTTCAATTTACGGCCCATAATGTTTCGCTACTTCCAAAAAAAATGTTTCAATTAAAGAAAGTGCCCAAAAAATGTGATAAGTTACCCCAATTTGCACAAACAAGGTCGGATTTGGCTAACAATAAAACAACTTAAGCTGGATCACAACCCTATCACTTTCAATGGGTGAAATTTTAAAACACAATTACAGCCAAACAAAAAGAGAT
>JAQGAE010000643.1:0-32115 GCA_034696685.1 Julus scandinavius | reverse complement strand
TCTTAATCTATTGTTTAATTTATTTAATTAACTCTTTAGTCATCCCCCAGTTAATGAAAAAAGATTTTAAAAAATGTGTTGCAACTGTGCGTTTCACAGTTCCAGCGACAAGGTATTTGACTGTTGTGCGCATGCGCACATAGGAAGCTTGCACGCATAACGAACCATTGTGGGCCATATATCGAGGTATGGGTGTATTTGCAATCTGAATAAGAATTTCACCTATATGAAATAATGATTGAGTTGTTGATGATGGTCTTTGAAGAGCATGGATGCAACTTTTGAACAATAAATACACAAACATCACAAAATTGTAAATACATGTATACGTTTTAGACAACCCAAATTTAGGATAACTGTTTTTTAGTTGAAACTCATGAAATTGTGGTCTGAGTAAAGCACCATATATAGGTTCAAAACCAATACCACCATCACATTTTTACTTTGGTACTATTCCTAAAATGGACGAAATCATCGAACGTATACGTTTTCTACGTGTAGCTGCTGGCTTTAAATGGTTAGAACAATTTCGTCATTGGTAAAAGATACATGCGCTCAATTCCTTTCTTATATAAAAGGAAGGGACCAGGTGTGACTTATCCTTCTACTTAAATCTAAAGTGCTATTTCAAATAGAACATATTTTGTAATGATAGTGCAACATTTTGGCTGAAGTTTGAAAGCCTGCAGGCAATAGCAAATCTAATATGTTAGATATGTCTTGACCAGATTTAAAATTGGAAAACCCATTAATAAGACTTGAGATAACCTCCAACGCCAGGAAAATATTTCCTTTATATATAAATACTACTAACATGTGAAAATCATTCATTTTCAAGTTTTCTCCTAGATTTCGTTAGAAACGTATGTTTCTAACGTCATTTTTTGGTAATTTTTGAGTTCGTCATTTTTTGGTCAGTAAAATGACGTCATTTTAGACGTAAGACGTGTTTTTGGAAAAAATGACGTCATTTTTTTTTTCAAATTGCTACTTGGGATGTATTTAGTCATTTGTTTCTCGACTCATCTACTGCAGTGGTCTCGAGCTTTAAATGACTTTTTATCGCCAAAAAACTCAAGCACAAAACGCTTTTTCTCCCCTCTATTGAGACCATTCTTTAATCACTCACTGCCATGGATCAGGTTACGAAAATCCGATGTCAACATATAATACATGTCCAAACAGTAGAATTTAAAAATAGTGAGTCTATTGTTTGGACTTGGGCTTTGCGAGCCCTAACAGACAGTTCAATCCGTGCAACATGATCGAGTGATTAGTAAAATCGATCGAGAATACCTATATTTAGGGCACACAAACACTTACTTTTTGTGTAAAGGTTACTTCACATGCAGTCTGAGGTTATGACCATATTTTAATAACTGAGTAGCAGGCTGCTCGAACTAAAAATGGAAAAAATTGACCTTGTTCTGTCCAGATGGGAACAGAAATCCTTGTCCCTGCACCTACAAGTTTTCAATAGCAAGGACTAACTTCATTGCAATATTTCCTGGTCATTGCATAATTTGAAGTGGATTAGTGGACATACACCGGTTTATAGAGAACATGTGGTATACATTATGTTCAGACTATTTATTACCATACATATCCTCCTATGAAGATAAAGTTAACAATAGTAATAAAAATTAATTGAATCGCAGGTGCTGGCAGAAAATCTAATTGGCATTAACATGTCTATATAAGAGCTTGTATATTATTTTTAGAATTTACTGCTTGGGGATATAGTTTATTTTTTAAACGTCACAGACCTACAGCTTGCGTCAAAACAGATATAATGAAACTGATCCCAAGCTGCAACATGTTGCATCACATGACATAAGATAAGCTATAGTAGATGGCTTTTGAAAAATTGAACTGAACCATTGTTTCTTTCAGTAAGTATCCGAATAGATCATTACATCCCAAACCCGAGAAATAAAATTCGCAAGTGCTTGGGTTATCGAATCAAACCCAATAAAAAGTCATAGACCAAAATTTGTTTCCATGACAAGTAATCAAACCAGGCCTCACATTTTCCTTGAGCGAAATCTCGAGTTGAAAACAATTGGAGATAAGCACATGATTCCAATAACTAAAACAATCATTTTATGACTATAATATCGTAAATACTCACATGGTGTAAATGTATAGTGGGTATCTCTACATCATTTTTTTTTTTTTTTTTTTTTGGCATATTGACATATTGGCATAAGGACAAGTACAATTTGCAAATATTCAATGTTCCCTTGTTTTAATTTTAGGGGTGGATGTTGAATTTATAAAAACTATTAATCTATAAGTAATATAATTGTTTTTTCTACCTTTTCGTGTGGTGTGTTAGCCAAAGAATCATACCCAGCCTTCTCATAAAGCAGCAGTGCCGTTGTGAAAATAATCAGAAAATACGTACATTTTTAACTTCTGACATCATGCAAATTTTTTTTTCTATTTGGAATGCAAGGCTTGGATTTTAGACTAGAATCAAAAAGACGTTTGAAAATGTGATAAATCAAACAGTTTTAAATGAAAACAGATGCCACAGCCGATAACTTAACAAAAGTGATTAACGTATACTCACGGCCAAACTTAAAAGAATTTATTCTTTCCCGCCAAAATTAACCAACTTGTAAACAACATTTGAATCGTTTTTTGACGTGCATTATTGGCGGGAAATTTTAGATGGCACGCGAAATATCAACCTTTTCATGATAACCGAACTCAATAAAATGTGTGACATACTGTGTATATAGTATGTAAACATACGTAACATGATTTTGAAATTAACAAAATAATCGGTAACTTCATTTGATTAAAACAACTCAATTACAGTACATGAATATTTTCTATACGTGCAGGGTGTATATATTAAATTACAAAGTTACATATCTAGAACAATGGGACAATTATAGGTAGTGTTATAAAAAAATTTCAAATAAGAAAGAACACCTGGTCAGGATGCATATTTTTATTATTCATGAATCGTGGGGGTAAGCATCCTTAAATAAGTAAAATCAATAGGGAAATGTCTGAGTCACGGTAACAAAGGTTTATTCAAATGTCGTTATCTCTGAACTCATCCAGCAAATAACTATGAGTTTGTTTGTTTGTTTGTTTTATTATTAGACACCAGAGGCAAATTACATTAAATAATAACCATCTCGACTAAAAGAGTGAAAGTACTCTTCCAATCAGACTTTCATTAAGACCGCGAACAAAGTGAGTACAAGTTGTACGATGGAGACAGCAATTCAGTGGAACCTTATGGAACCTTTTGGTCCACAGACAAAAGGTTCCAAAGTAACCGTATCACAGTGACAGGGCATCGGTCCACGTGGGCTCCATAGGGCCCAATTCGCAATCTCAAGTTAAAATTCTGTCTGCCTCCATTCTCCCCTTCGAGGATCTCCCGCAGGATAGCATCCCTCCTCTCCCTAATCACCTGGTGCATCCTTTTCAGAAGGACCCGGCCAATCCTCGATAGGGGTTTCTCTAAATTAATTCTGGTATACAGGGGCGTGATATGGTTACCGGTTGGGCAGCCAAAAGCCGATCTCAATACGACATTTACTGCCTGGTAAATCTTTTCTTGATCCATCTTGATGTAGGGGGCCCAAGCTAGTAACCCATATCCCAGAAGTTGATAAATAGTTGACTTAATTAGAGCGAGTTTGTCTTTTTCAGACAAAACATATGACCTCACCCTTCCTACCATCTCAGATATATGAGCCCCAAATGAAAGGCGGTTATCAAAAGTCACGCCCAGCATTTTCAGGATTTTGAGATTTTGAGATTTTGAGATTTTTTACCCTATACTAAGATGTAAATTGTATGCTATGATTAATTAACACAGGAAAAGGTTGCTTTCAGTTATACTTGTATGTCTACATTAATAATACAGTATGATCAAATATACTATGTATGGTCTATTTTAACATGGTTAATGGTAATAATTTATTTGGAACAGATATTATTACTACAATACAATTTCGTTTCTGAATAATCACTTCGCACAATTGAAAAAACCCGCTTAAATAGGCAAAAGCACATTCTGATCTCGATGTGCGCCAATTATCCAGAATCCACATAGGATGGCACATGTTGGTTATCATACTCAAGTTGCTTAATACATTATAATGTCATCCAGTTCGTTTGAAATCTGTTTGAAATGTTCACAGTTCCAGCAGAATAAATTACTTTTATTGTAATCCATATTTGATTTCGTTTTATTAAGCAACGCTAGTAATTAAGTATTTCGATGTCTTACTGCTACCCTCGATGAACCTTCGTTTTTTAATACACATATGTATATTTAAATCATTTTATGTGACTTAAAGTAAGACAACCATAAAGTATAAATACTGCTTAAAAGTCTGAATCATGTCTACAAGAAAATATCACCCTAAGTGTCTTATAGATTCACTGTTTCATATGTGCAGTTTTCACGGTGTGATAATTTCTTTTTAAGTAAGAGTTAATCTCTTTAAAACTACCACTCAACCACTTTATGTTTTCTTCAACCTTTCTAATAGCACTTGTGAGGTCTAAATTCAAATTCAATTCCTTGTTCACATGTGCAATGAGGAGTTTCATCTGTGTGAAATTAAAAAGCAGTATGTTAGCTTATAATATTGTGTCTGCATAACACACGATTTTATGTTTGATTTTTATTTTAGGGTAAAATGGAGGTTTGTTTACCTGCTTCAGTTCATCCGTTGTTTGAAATGAATCTCCCAATTCCTCTAGCATAATCTTTATTTTTGATTGGAACGTTGTTGGAAATCTAATGTTATAAGAAATGATAAATGTAAGTGTAATTAATATTGGTTCCTAAGAAAATGTCTTTTATGTCGAAAATCTTAAAACATTACATGGACAACACATTTTTATCTAAATATTAGCAGAAGATGACACAAATTTTTTACATTTGAATTTGAGATATGATGTAATGTAAATACTGTTTCGATCATTAAATACTTGTATTGTGTATATTTCTAAAAATGCATTTCGCAAAAAGGACCTTAACAATCATTTATCTTGTCGTCGACGGCTACGACAATTTATAAAAACTTGCCTGGCTTTAAGTTGTTGTAGTTTGTTTTTGACGAAATCAATTGCAACGGGTTTTCCTTCTATTGAACTCGTAGCGATGGAGAACATATATTGGAAATTGGATTCATGTACTCCGGATCCAGGTTCTAATATTTTGTCAAATATTCTAAAAGCAAAAAAGTTTAGTACATGCTTAGTATTTTTAATAATTATTAGTTAAGTTAGGAATAGAATTGAAATGCTGGTACTGAGTTTAGATTCGCCTAGCTTAATTAAAAAGGTGTATTGCAAGATTATTTCACGTAAGGTTTCTCCAAGCTGAAGGAACAAAATGACCAGAAAAAATTAAGAAATACTCACGTATTTAACTGTTCTTTCTTTGTTACACATTCTAGATTCCGTACCAGTTTGACTTTGTCCGATGGCCATGTAGTAGTCAAATAATTGTTTATTGCTTGATTAAATGCTATTTGTGAATCACCAAAACGAATTGCTCCGCAAAAAATTATTGGCTCAAAACCGTTATCACTGCAATTGAAAAAATATTTTCACGAAATTTGAATTTGAACTTGTATCTCCATATCAAAATAATAAATGTTACGTTACAGGGCTGCACTTTTAGAAACCATCATGTTATAGAAAGTTGCTGCATAGCGAAAGAAGTCATCCAGTCCTGCATACTTTGCTATCCCCAAGCAAAGTCTATGTGAAATACTATCTCAAGAGAAATAATATTGTTTCAAATTAAAATGAACTGGCATTAAAGAGAAATAACAAGTGAACTGCATCTCACCTGGTTAAATGTAGGTTACCTCCATACTTAACTGTCATATTATAAAGTTCGATAAAAGGCCAGATGATATCTTGAAGATATCTCTGCACGACGACAACAACAATCACCAATAACTAATAGCGTTTGTCTAAAAATTTTCTTAATCTGACATTTTTGATAAATTAACCTACTTCATAATGCACCGACGCGTCTGTAAATCGCAACCTCTCAGAAAGATATAATGCATGATACTGAAATGTTTGCCAAGTTATTAAATGATTATCAGGTGTGTACATAACTTGACGGACCATTTCTAGAGCAGTTTGGTAATTTAAATGTCTTCCTCTGGAATCAATAAAGCAAAGCATTAGAACAGTGTTAGATTGCAATATTAAAATTTGCATTGTTCTCACTTGGCAAGGAGTAGAGAGTCGTGGACTAACTGAGCCCGATTTTCATGTGGAATTTTCTGAAATTAATTCAACTTAATTAAATATAAGAATAAGTTATGTATCATAGATAGATTTAAATTATTAAATCGAAAATGCATCCTGTTATAAATAAAATGTCTATATTGTCACGATTTTGTTGATACTTGATGGGCAGTGTTCATTCAAATATTTCTTTAAAATTAGTACGTCGAGTTGAATGTTCGTTAAGAGAACAGTTATTTTCCACAAAACCTAGTGGTAGTGGAATTGTAAATAAATAAAAATATTGTTGGTCTGTAGATAATAATAATTAATCTCAGTATTTTAAACTTTATTTGGTTAACGAGTTTAAAAACGTGATTCTTGTACTACTCACTGGATTGCCTGGTTAATTTAACGAAGATTTATAACATAGACAATTACCTGTCAGGAAAATTAGTGATCAATATGTTCATACCGTTGCATTTTCAGATTCAAAATAGTTGGAAAGAAGTTTCCAATTTTCTTCGTCATAATTAATTAAACAGTAAGTTACTGCTTTGATGTTGAATAGCATCCATTGTTCTCTCAGTGGAACCCCGTCTTGTATTTGCAACGTTACATTTTCTTGAAAGCATAAAAATATAAACAATGACAATTCAAACAAAACAATGCAATTTATATTTCTAGAGTAATTCTGCCTAACACCCTATTTTAACGTATAAAACGTTAATCTTAAAGTATGTAACCCTTTTATACTAGGTGTATAAAAGTTCTATTGAGTTCTATTGTACTGAACTCTGTACTTCATATTCTAGATTCCGAAATCATAAAAAAATGTGAAAGTTTTAGTCATCCATTCCAAAAAAACAATAAATATTCAAATGCTATACTTATTTTTCATGTTTCCAAATATTTAACAAACAATACATTGTGAAATTCAATTTATCAATCCATAAACCCCCGTACCACAGTTGCTCAAATGAGTTTGAGACCGAGCTACGTCTCAAGTCCAAGATACATACCACATCTGCACAGAAAAATGGCCGAAACGAGCTCAAGACAGCCAAATGTATGTCATCTCAAGCTTAGGCGAGACAAAGCTTGAGCTGCAGCTTGTTGAGCAACTGTGGTGCGATCCTAAGTCACATTAAGTTAAAAATTGCATATATATATATAGGCTTATGTATATTTGTTCAAGTCCAAAAACCTACATACCTCCTTTATTGCTCATCCAAAACTTTGGCATTGTATTTTTAAAATTATGTAAGGCTTGCGTTGTGAATGAAAGAGGTATGTGCCATAACTCCTTTCCTCTAGTTATACGTTAAAGTTTGTGTATTATTAGAAATATGATTATTCAAAGTATAAACGTTCAGCAATAGAATACCTTTCGTTCTTGACTTCTGAAGAAATGAATCTCTGCTGACTTAAAATGGCTTTCTGGAAATAATAGTCTCTCTGAACATTAACAACAGGAAATCCCTTTTGGATAGTCCAAGTTTTCATAACTGCTTTGACATTAACTTTTGGTAAAATTATTTGTTCCTAGAAAAGAATAAGTAAAAGCTTTCGGTAAACGTGTTGTTTTACGCAAAGCTAGTCTAAAATGATGAATATACTATATGTTAACCTACTTTGTCGAGTTGATACCAAAGGTCTTCTTGTACAGTAGTAAGGTACGAATTTTGTATCAAATATTGCTGAAATGATAAGAAATTAGTTTCAACTGGCATGCTCTTATGCATTTAAAATTAAGAATATAAACTTCAGTTACTTACTCGTACACCTGTATAAAACGCTAGCTCGCCCAAAAAGTTGCTCAGCATGTTTAATATAGCTGCACCCTAATTAAGGATCAAAATTGTACTTTGTTAAATAAAAATGGCGTTAAAGCTAACTACAAGTAGAATCAGATACATATATAATTCAGTAAGAGTTCATTCTGGTTAGTGGAACCACAGGATATTACGACTTAGTTGCAAAGCATTACCTTTTTATGGGTAATGCCACGTGACAGCGCTAAAATTTCGTTAGTAGTGGTAACTGGGGTTAGGAGAGCATGAGTAGATTCAAGACTATCCTCTAGCATTGCAGGAACGGTATGATACGCATAACTTTGTTCTAACTGAAATGCATTATGATAGTACAATTATATATGACTGATATCACAGAATACAACTTTAAATGGGAGTCCATTCAGTAAGTCAATTTCCATTAAGCCTATGGACAACATAGGTCAAATAAAGCCAATTATTGAAGAAAACTTATCCTATATTAGAGATTTCAGTGCTTTTTAAACCTTGATTTTTTATAAAATTAAAAACTTATTATTAACTCGAAGAAGCTTTACGTGGAGTTATTTTCTCATTCGAAGAGTTACCATAGCAGGTTCCTTCAAACACCACGCTCAAAAGGAAATAAATATTTAAAAAAATTACCAATTTTGAAAAATGTACGATTTTTAAAAGAATTTTGAGGACATCCTTTTGAAATGGCCCCAATATAGCTGAATACAATGCAATTGAAGTTATTTAAGGTTTTGAAATAAAAATACATCTTCATCAGCAACTGGATCAGTCAGTTCTGAATAGTTCAGAACTGGCTGTAACTTTTCCAAGTATGTTTATTTTCATAAAAAAAAGATAACGGTGAATTTGTCAAAAAAGAAGTTTGCTTCTACTTGTTACTTTTCGCGAGCATAATTTATATAAGAGAAATGTACTAAATTATCTACAATGTGAGTCATAAAAAGTAGCACGCAATAAAAAAGAATGACAACTTCGTGAAAAATGCTTTGATTTAAATGAAATTTAGCACTTACATAGAACAATAGTGTAGAAACCTTTTTGGTGAGTTCTCCAGTAATAGGTTTACAAATTGAAGACTTGCAGTACGAATTAAGAAAACTTGGATTGAACTCGATCAGCGTATAATCGATTCTTCAATCAAAGAATTTCGTTGCAGGCTTGAGTACAGGCCACCGAAGAACATTTTAAGCACATTCTATAATTCATTTTTGTTCCTACACTATCAGTACTGTACACTACTATTGTTCTATGTAAGTGCCAACTTTCATGTAACTCGAAGCATTTTTCACTCAGTTGTGATTTTTTTAATGGGTTCTACGTTTTTATGACTCACAGTGTATAATATGGCGATCAATATTTTCAGTGTTAACTATAAAAATTCAAATTTTGTCGATAGAAACCTATTGGAAAACGCTATCAAATACATGTACTGCCTTCTAGTGGTAGAAAGGTAAACTGCGCCCCGAAATAGTAAAATTGGAAATAAAGTGAGGAATATAAACACTTTAGGGATCCCTCTGTGTGGTAAAAACTGAATTATGACACGTTTAAGAATCTGTTAAAGATTTTGTGTTTCTTTGACGGGGAATCGCTATGAAAATTTGCTATTAAGGATATAGTCTGGTTTCAATTTTCAAACTATCTTAATAGAGGTATGCTCGAAAGCATACCAAAAAAATGAACAGAAATTACTAAAATTACCAAAAAATCCAAAAATCCAAATCCTAAATCCCAACTGAGTTCCACGTTCTTATACGTTTAGAAAATAAACATAAATGGACATGTACGACTTACGTGGGATTAAACTATGGATTACAAAGAATCTTTTTGGAATCCTGTTGTATGTAAACTAAAAAAGTTATTATTCCAGAAACCAGATGAAGATAGTTAAGGTATAAAGTACTACAAAGAGTGACCACAAGAATATTTTCCTTCAAATGTACATGTATGCTATCAAAAGTCAGTCACGTCGTCAATCGTATTCTCTATACCTGGGTCAGTGTTATTAATTTCAAGTTGCCTGTTTATTTCAATTTTGAAATTACCTTTAAAACATACATTAAATTGATAAAGAAGATCCAAAAAATCCTAAACTTTGACTGATTGAATGGACGCCCATAATGGTTGACTTTAATAAATTAATCCTACTAACAAACTTTCTCGTTTTATCATGGTGATTAGCGGCAAATTCTGCGTAGTAAGTTGCCAATCCGTCATCTAACCACTTCTCATTCCACCAATTAGGCGTTACCAGACCACCGCTAGAAAACATAGGTATACGTGTGCCCTTCAATTCTAAGGGAAAATAGGATAATGTTCGATAAAAAACTTAAATAATGAATATAAGAACTATTTCTTACAACCACTGATGAGCCGCTCCACGTGCTACGGAAAGCATTATCTTCTGATGATCGCCGTGAAACATTTTTTCAATATATAATGAAGCTTTTTCCGACATTACCATCAAACCAAAATATGGAATAACGGGATTTACAGAATCCGGAATGGAGATTAAGCCTAAGCACAATTTAAAGAATGTATTAGAATAGTTCCAATAATATATGCTGTATAATATATAGAATAGGCGAGCTAAAAGACTTAAAACCGGCATTTTAAATTTCCACGTATATATATGGAAATAAATTTACGTATGCGATTGATATATTATCCAAACTCTTTTACACTTTTAAAAAAATGGATTTTCTAAAATTTCTAAGATCTTTGGACCATTACCTTTCTATACTTTAATTCC
This sequence comes from Julus scandinavius, assembly GCA_034696685.1. Classification (NCBI taxonomy): domain Eukaryota; kingdom Metazoa; phylum Arthropoda; class Diplopoda; order Julida; family Julidae; genus Julus; species Julus scandinavius. Next base: position 21,324 of record JAQGAE010000643.1, on the reverse strand, counting down.
AAACCATTTTACATAAATTGTAATAGCCGAGAAAAATAATCAGATCGGTTCTATGACTTTTTACAGGCCTACTCTTCACAAATATTAAAATTGTGCTACTTATTTCTGGAAGTGGGTATAATATTTTGAAATATTCTTCAAAATACCGCATTGAATCATAAAGTGAACGAATAGCTTCGCCCTCTAATGGTCTCGAAGAATCGCGAGTATACATCCGTAACTGAAATAACCATTGTTGAACATTTTAAAAATGTAAAACTACATATGCTTATGTTGCTATTAGAATTTCAAAAACAATTGATTTCACCGTAAAATCCCTTTTCTTGGTTGAACCGGTAAAAGGCGAAACAATAAAAACAACTTGATATGTAGACATGCGTTTAGTTTTCCAGAAGAAATCAGCGACGTCACCGTTTGCTCTACAAATATGTTCATTTAGAATTATTAAGCGGGGAATTCACGGCAGTGTTTTTAAATATTAAGCACTTTTAATATTCCTTGAAGTTTGAAAGCCATCGAGTTTATATGTTTATTCTTAATATACAAAATTACCCAGTCTCACCCTGAATTTTAAAATTACACTAATTCCCCCTTTCCCCTTAACTTAAGTTATTTCTGTAAATATAAATGTTTACCTGGTTTCAGATTTGTAGGTCGGCATATTAGAAATTGCTGTCATGCTTGGTGGACGAACCACAATAATATTAAACGTTGCCTTTAGATGAGGTTCATCAAAGCTTGGAAACGCTGCTCTAGCTCCAGTTGGTTTGAAACGACTGACAGCAAGCCATCTGAAGACAATTTACTGAAATAATTAGTAATACATACATGTGTTATGCCATGCATAATTTGAAAAAAAAATTGCCACCTACTTAAGGTCACCGAAATTTGCACGTTTGACAACTTTATCATTATATGAACTTTTATAAAATCCATAGTGTGCATCATTCAGATGTCCGGTGTAGTCCATGGAAATAGTGTACTCGGATTTTGGCAGCAATTCTTCCTTCAAATAAATCAATATTAAATCCGGATTCATGTAGTGAAAGCTTTTAATTGGAACTTTGCTTTTATCCGCAGATTTAATCACACTTATGGTGGGTTCAGATATTTTCAACTGCCAGCTGTTTAATACAAAGACGGTAGTTTTGATTTCGACGTTAACGACGATGCTTACACGTCCCTCGAATGTAAAGTTTCCAGTTGGAGGAAGAAAGGGCTGAATTTGTAAGGTATAATGTCTAGGAACCAAATTATGTGGCAAAGATGTCTTCGGCCATGGGTTCTCCTCGTGGAATGGCAGAATCAGATTGTCCGTGTCACAGTTTTCTTTAATCATTGCAGATACGAATGGTAAAAAATTACCTGTACAACAAACTATGATGACAAAAATGATGGTTGAATTAGACATGTTCGCGAATCACAGAAGTCCCTTGTATAAAAAGTGCATTACTCAGTGTGCTACAATATATAACAAAGATATTTTTACGGCGTTTTGTTTAGCTTATATATACACCATCAACCAGGATTTAAGTAATCCCATATCCAGAAAGAAGTATGTAATTTTATAACGGGTATTTACTTGACAATTGAAAACAAAAAACGTCCATCCTTTAAAGATCTATTACACGTATGTATTTATTTACATCCATAATTTCAAAAGTAACGCTTACAACGTGACTTAAGATTACTTCACTGTTGCTATCAACTCGATCACCTTTAAAAATGATCAACAAAAATCCGATCTACATTGATAAAATATTTGACATTAAGTAGCATGCGTTTATGTACAAAATATTAAGCGTATAAAATGATTTAAATGGGAAAAAGATGAAGATCGAGTTTGTACCTATTGTTAGGTATTAGAAAAATGAGCTTATTTGTGTAGATGAAACACGCTCCATTAAATGTTTCTAATAACAATTAGGAGAACGGGTAATGTGTCTTTACATAGTTATGTTAATATTACTTAAAATGTTAATACGTTATTTGGCCCAGGTACATCTGCTGAATTGAAATATTGAGGTAAACCGCCGGATTTCAAATCGAATTAAGGTGCAAGTGATTTTTTTTATCGCATTATAATTGATGAAACTCAAGTGATATATTTGCAAGTATTCGTTCATTAAAAATCATGACAATGGTATCTTGCAAAAATTCATAATTTTAAATAATACAAACTACTAAAAAAAATTACTTTCTCCGCAATATCAACACACAAAAAAAACGATATGGGTTAAACTGGTTCCACTTGTTGTTGCAACCAAGAACTAACATCGTTGTAGCTGTATTTCATCCACATAACATTTGCCTCTGTTGCTTCAGTAGCTTGTTGAAGGGCTCTTGTTGCCGTACCAAGATCCTCTTTACGGAAGGTTATAAATTCTTTTAGCTGATTAAATATACCATAAAAAACACGATATCAGTAAAGTGAAATAAATATTTTTGTAAGAGTCTTAAAAATCAGAAATTTTCTTTTACCTCTTTAAGTTCGAATGGAGTATTAAGGGAAGATGTTACGGATTTTATCATACTGGATATACCAAAGAATCCAGTTCCATGTCTAAAATAATAACACAAATTCAAACATTTCAAAACTTGCAGAATGTCAGATATTTGCGTACAGTTGAGTAAATGAATTCTTACATTTCTTTGATTTTTTCCCATTTATCTCGCAGAAAGTCAAAAGCAAGGAATCGTCCAATAGGATTGGCGGCAACCCTGCTGAATACATGGCTGGAATCTGCTTTTCGAATTCCAGAAGTTTTGTCTATGGACAGTTCTAAATATCTTTATGGAAACATTGAGAACAAGTATGAAGATTACATTTCTGGAAATAAGCTAAAGTTCCTTAACAAACCCACAGACATTATGAAAAACTAACAAAATAACTTACTTTCCCAACAACCACGGCTCATTTGTGCAGGCTAATGCTGAAAGTAACATGTCTTTTTCTGCACCTACATTAGACTTCAGGTAGCGATCAAAAGCAAAATTCCATTCTGCTTCTCCTCCCACAAAAATGGCATTACAAGCAATTACTCTTTTTACGTTTGGAGAAATTCTATAAATAAAATAGTTTTGAATCAATCTCATCGGATTCGTTTTATAAAATGTATCACTTGAAGAAAGCAATGAGGTTCTTACGGGTCTGAATCGGGATTTTGCATCCATGTGGAATATAATTCCGTCGATTTTTTAAGGCAGTCTTTGCTGCCCATCTTACAAGCCCATGTGATAAGTTCAATGCGATTCAATCTAAATAATAATTAAAACAACGAATATTCAACAACATATAATCTTATATTTTTGGGATAGTGCGATTGCTTATAGACCAAACATGAAAACCGTATCTTACTTAAGTACGAGCACAGCATGTTTTCGTTATTAAATTTTCATCACATTTCCATATAAGATACCATTTTCATATTTAACTTATTAGTAATAAACATAAATTTATGCTTTTACAAGATGTTTGAAATTAAAGCAGAAATGGGTGGTATTCTGTATAAACCGGGGTAATGTATAAAATAAGTAAGAAAAAAAAACTGTTTACCTTTCTAAATGAGTATTCGTTGCTAAATCATCAAAACCAATTTTAGTATATGCAAGATTAACCAATTTGAGGACGTATTGCTAGTTTTTAAAAATAAATCAAAATTATACAAGTTACTAAAGTTATTACAGAATTATATTATTTGCTATATTACATTTTCCAATACAGAATTTATATGTACACATACCTGCCAGTTTCCATATGCAGGAGTATACATCAACATTCTGTCAAGGAAGTCAAAATTTTCGAAAGCAGTCACCCATGGAAGATATTCAACTTCGTTAACCAAGTAAGTTGTGAGGTTCAGTGCAATACTGTAATTTAGTTCACGACCTCTAAAATAGAATGATTCCGGCAATTATGGCAATGAATAACCAATGCCAATTTTTCGCTACATTCCTCTAAAAAAATAGTGTGTAATTTCTCACCTTGCTAGATCAAGAGAATCGTCAATTAATTGAGCACGTCCGGTTATAGCAATTAACTATAGCAGATTAAGAAAACACTGATTTCGATTTTCTTGTATGTATTACAATTTTTTGTAAAAGTACCTACTTCGTGATTTGTTTTCAACTGATCATTAAGCAGAGCCCAATTCTTTTCATCATAATTTGCCCTGTAATAAGCGGTCTCTTGAATGTTGAAAATGACCCAATCGCTGTTAGAAGGAATTCCATCGGAATTACTCAAAGTGATGCTTTCTAAATTGTAAAAGAAGAAGAGATTATGTAGAACATTTCAATCTAAGACAGAAAATTGCAAAACTCCGACAAACTCACCATTTGATTGGTGAAACCAAAACTTGGGAGCTGTGCTCGTGAAATTTTTGTCGACGGATGTAGTGTACGTCATTGGAATTGTCCATTTTTCTGTATGGGTTCTTTAAATTAAAATTAAGAATGTTATTTCTGCAAACTTAGATGAACCACGTCAACATAGACTTGGGTTAAATTTTGCCCAGCAGGTGGGCAAACCATCATAACAGTACTGCTATGCTGCATTGCCTTATTATAGGATTGGCAATACATTTGGTCAAACAATTAGAACAATAGATGCAAAAGTCAATGCAATAAGACGGTTACTTACACAGCGTTTGAGTCATTGCTATCCTTGGTTGAAATTAAAAAGCGTTTTTGAGTGATTTTTGCAGTTTGCTTCTCATAATCTCTATTGATTTTGACCACTGGATATCCAGTTTGTAGTGTCCATGTATCCATAACTTCCTTGACATTAATATTGGTCTGGTCAGTTTTTGAGGCTTCGCTTAAATAATGCCAAAGATCGTCTTGCACCGCATTCATATAACTTAACTTAGTTAAATAATTCTGAAAATTAAACCAATATAAATATTATGAAAAATATGAATTACAAACTCGAATTTAATTTCCAAAAATAAATTAGGATTTTTGATCCTCACAGTCAGTCCTTTGCGGAACGTCGATTCGCCTAAAAAGTGCTGCATCATCCTAATAATTGACGCACCCTGTAAAGTTTTATTTTCGATATTGAATTAATTTTTAGGCAATTTTAGAAATGACTCTTAGAATAAACATGCGATCTTTTGCTACCTTGCTGTAGGAGATTCTGTCAAAAATTTCATTGATTTCGTCAGGATGATTCACTGGAACATAAACAGGGTGAGAGGACTCCAAACAGTCCAGTTCAAAGACAGACATGATCTCGTTTGGTAAAAACTGATCAAACTAAAGCAAAAAAAAAAGATTGATGATGTCTTTAATAAATTCAAAGTTTTAATAACGTGGCCAGTAAGAAAATTACATTAATTTTAACTTACTACTTTCCAAGTTGGTTCAACGTGATCAGAGCCAACATACTCCATGTATGAAGCGAAACCTTCATTGAGCCAAAGGCCGTCCCAAAATTTTGGTGTAACCAAATTTCCAAACTAAAAACAAATACAAAACGCATGAAAACACTAATCATTAGTAATTTTACAGGCCGATGATTAATAGAAACAAAATCTTTCAGTAAAAGAAAAACAGTTCGGATCCAATTAAAAGTGGAAAGAATGTGAAATCGTATCATAAAAATTTCTTAAATGGTATATTATGTAGCTTTAATTAGTAACTTAAGCTTGTGCTCAGAATATTGGTACTATGCCTTACCCATTGGTGAGCTAGTTCGTGGGCAATTACAGCAAGCACACGTTGTTTATTAGCTGATGATGATATCTTTTTATCCCAAAGTAAAGCTGTTTCTCGATATGTGATTAGGCCCCAGTTTTCCATGGCTCCAGCACGAAAATCCGGAACAGCAATCATATCTGAGAAACAGCAAATGTGTTTTAATTTTGGTACATTCTAAAGTTAAGAACGTACGAATTTGTAAAACGGATTTAAAATTTTTGACAATTACATACCTAATTTTGGAAGAGGGAATGACACATTAAAATATAATTCGTAATAGTCCAGAGTTTTTGGTCCAGCCATGAGGGCGTATTCCACTTGCTCCAATGCAGCTGGCCTAGCCCACACCCGGAACTAGAAAAAAGCAGAAATTTTAATAAAAGTTTTTAGAATAAAGTTATGCAATAGTAATTATAGTATGCATGATCTACAACATAAATTCATTTCAGTTATTTTTCATAATTGTTGAGTGCGGTACATGTTTTGTACTTTAAACATCATGCGTTTAAACAACACTTCATGCGTTAATTCTTGTTTATTTTTCCAATCTGGAGACTAGTAGGTTCAGAACCCGTGCGCATACAAAAAGAACGCCAAAAAAATGTAAACAATATGTCAGGGGGTAAGACATCTTTTTGCTGTAGTTTACATTTATGTTAGAGACTGTAGGCTTTCTGTATGTGCCATATGCAGTGGCGTAGCGATGCGGGGGGGGAGGGGGGGAGGTCAGCCACCCCAGGCGACGGTGGTTAGGAAGGGAAGAGGGGGGGGGAAGTATTAAAATGGATTTGTTGGATTGTATATATATTTGGGTGTTTTTCCCTGGGTGCTATTTTGATTATTTTAATTTGTCAAGTATATAATTACACATCTTATTTATTTTATTGAAGTAAATAAAAACCTACCTGCGTATTAGATGCATTTTGAGCTCTAAATGCAAAATCAGAAACTACAAAAGCCAAAAGATATGTAGACATGTCCACAGTTGTATCGTAAATGTCGGCTTTTAAATTATTCGCTCTGAAATTCAAATATCGCGGTACAATGAAAATCTTAGATCAAAAATAATCACAATAGATGAACAATTAAAATTCTGATAAAAATAGCGAAACTTGCCTATCCTCAGTACGTACAATGGGCATATTGGACAAGGATGACATATTGGATGGACGAATTAAAGTGATATCAAATTTAGCTTTGAAATCTGGTTCGTCAAAGCTGGGAAAGGCTCTCCTTGCATCCGTTGGTTGAAATTGTGTTACTGCGAGCCATCTACAATATTAAAGATATCAATTTCAAGTGTATGATAAAACTGTATGTCTTCCAAATTTTAAACTATGACAAACTATTCATTCGCGTCATGTGGTGTTCTAATAATTAATAGATAATATGTAATTTGCTTAGTTGCTTTTTGGTACATCAAACTGTTGTCTCAATTAGTTGATTTCCTTTTAATGAAAGTACAAGTTTGCATTCATTTTCAGATTCTTGGCATTGCATTAGAGGATCTTTTACGAATTTTATCTACCAAATCAGAAAATGTATAACCTCTTAATATATCAAATGCCATGAGATGCGTCTTGGTAACTGCCAAGAAACATACCTTCATTCAACATGTTTGAGGGTGATGAAAATAAAAAAAATTGCTGTTGACATCCAATTTTCCAAGCACAAATTTCGTGAGTATTTTTTGACATTTTTCAACTCTATGAAAGGGCCAAGTTTTGATTAATTATGACGAGCGACAGCAACAACCGGAAATCGGCTTTCCATCAGGGTATTATAATAAGCAGGGCTATTATTACTTTTAATAACTATAGGTTGATTACAGAATTTTATAGCGTGTCATAGACGAACAATGAGCTTAAAGATCATGGGTCACGCTTCACATAAGCCACAAAATGACAAAATAAGACTTTTATAACAATAAATATCGTTGCTACTAGCATTGTTACTCTGAGGATCACATGAAAAATGGAAAGTGATATTTTTATTTTTGGGTTGCTATGGTTTAAACATGTAATAGCTTACACATATAATTAAGCACTATTACCCCTATAGTGAATGTCCTTTGAGCACATAGGCTTTATTTGAATTCGAAAGTTAGATTTTCATGTTTTCAACAAATTATAATAACAAATTTATCAGGATATGTATTTTTTACAAGGAGCATTTATTGTGGGAAGTACTGCATGAAAAACCATACTGGCAATACATTGGCAGATACTTGTATGTACATAATGAAAATAAAATGATTTTTTACCTGACTGTAATTGACTTAAGACAAAGTAAGAAAAATGTATATTTCAAATGAACGATGTTTTTGATAAGAAAATTGTCAATTTTCCAAATGCTAACAACGAAGCCAAAAACAAAATTTAGTTTATTCATAATGAGGAAAAGAAGAATTGCATTACGAAATCCGTTTAAGGGACTTAGCAAATTGGAATCGCATTCTCTTCCAAAATGAAGGTAAAAAGCAAATGCAAAAGCTACTCAATTTATTTGACATTAAATAATTTAATCTAGTAATCAAGTATATAATAAAATATTGTCAATACAAAATTTGTTGTAGCTTCTGTATATTAGAAAACAAGCACAGAAAATATGGTTTTTGTTAACCCATCTGACACTATACAGTAGAATGTATAGTGGTACGCTCCTATTCCTAATGTATATTAAAAAAAAAATATATGGTAATAATGCTACGCAAAAAACAAGTTTTCCGCATATAGCGTTTTCGTGAAAGTCAACTAAAATAGATAGCGGGTCCCGGCAGCAAAAACAAATTCTCTTTGAATTGAATTTGTTTTCTCATTTAGTCATTTTTGGCACGATTCACAAGTTGTTGTTTCTATTTTGCATGGAGTAAATAATGGAAATGCAACAGACTATAACCAAGTCCTGTCTTTTTATTTTTACGGTTGAAAAGGTCAAGTACTAGTGTTGTCTGAATTTTAATGATGTTAAGATGTCTCATCAGTGGCCTACCTTCAAGGAAAATCTTAAAATTTCATTTATGCATTTTATTTGCAGAGAAAAACATTATTAAGTGCCTTGAACCAAACAATGCGTCTTTTTATATTATTTATATACATGCCAATCACGTGTATGCATTTCCCATACAGCAGATAATAAATTAAAATTTAAAATGGTAACTCATTTTACACGTACATATCTTTACATACAGGTTGCATATTACCAGACATTCTAAAATGTACAAAATGTCTTTCCGTGTCTTTATAATTTATGTTTATCAATACTAAGTGAAGATGACTTCGAGTATAGCTACTTGACCTCGAATTTCTACACTGACGTCATTAAACCACATGAAACTTATCGAGATTGTAATATAGATAGTCGACGACATACCAAAACACACTGACAGATAAATTTGTTGCTAAGGGGCGTTAGCTATTGTCTGTCAGTTGAAATATACAAATTATCAATAAACCATTGTATACATTATCAGGATGTCCCAACAAACTTTTTTAAGATGACATTATGAGATGTAATGAATATGTCCCTGATTCCAGCACTATAGCCATTCAAAAATCCTACCTGTTTTGACAAATGCACTTGACTACTTACTTGACTTCGTTATTTTCATTGTTGTAAGAACTTCGGTAGAAACCAGCCATGCGATCGTTGAGAAGTCCCATGTATTGGATGGTCACATTGTAAGTGTTATTAGGCACCAGCTGGGTTTTCATATGGATGATAAAAAACTGTTTCACTTCGTCGTAGTCGAACTTGTCAATTTCCACTTCAGATCCATCTTGAGAATCGCTTACGCGGACAGTCGATTCGTAAATGGATATATTGTTAATTTGCAAAGTGATATCCGTGGTTTCCTCCACGCAGAGGAAGTTTATTTGAACACTTCCAGAAAATGATAAATTCCCATCAGGGGGCAAGAATGGCTGCAGCTCCACACTATAGCGAATGGGCCTCAAGCTTTTAGGCAATAAAACATTGGGTCTTTCCATGGAATGGCGTCCAGATAGTTCCTCTGCCATGCCCGCTGTGGACCGACAAGGACTAAAGTAATAGACTAGAAGTCCAACGGCCACGACAGAACCGATGAACAGCAAAAGTAAGAAGAATGCTGCCCAACGTTCAATGAAAAATCCGCTTTTTGCTTTAAACTTGATGGACGATGTGCTCTTGGAGTTATCCATGTCCAAGTATTCGCGGCTACTTGACATTTGCAACGTCAATTACACTCCAGACAACACAGGAGAGTATGCCAAACACGTGACAAGGCGAGGAAACCTTTGAGGTCTTGCACGTTACTACAAAAAAATAAAAGTAACATTTAGTTGAAAAAATTCCACAAAAGTGGGGGATGCATCTTAGCAGCGTGTCCAGTAAAATTGCAAGAGAAATCTACGCCCAAATACCACAATATTGTTTCAAAGAGTTTTAAAAATGTTCTAGGGAATTTCAAAAATAATTGATTGTTTTGTTTATTTATGAAAGATTTTTCCGAATAGCCGATTAATGGAGATTTCATGAAGCGGGCAAGGAAATTCAAGCACTTTACCAGACTTTCCCGATTTTCATGGCTGCTACACCATGACATACCAAAACTGTTAATGTAGAATAGAGGGTTTCTATAGACTAGTGGGCTTAGAAAGCTATATAACCAAAATAAACGAAACCATCCATGTATAGTATTACCCTGTTAAGAAATACCCATTTAAGAAGTTTATACCCCTGTAAGAAATTTATATACAAGTGCAGCAGTAAACCACAAAGTGTTAATGTTATTATTTTCCCATTTAAGAAGTCGTATCACATGATACTAGGGCGTTGCATGGATTATAACTTTCTGTCTCTTAATATTCTAAAATTGCAATAAATTGATATATCGATAAATAACTGAAAAAAGGCTTAGAGTTAGTTAAAAAATCATTCGCCAGAAATGAATGAAAATCAAGGCTTCGTAATTGGGAGTTAACTGTGATTAGAAAAGTGGAAGTTAACTCTCAGTTTGACCCAAGTGAAAGCTGCTAAGCAATTTAATATGCCTGAAACTACAGTCAAAGGAATAATGACGACATATATAGGTACAGATAATTTTTCAACTAAGATATACTCGATGTATAATGTTAAAAGGAAACGTTCATCACAAGAATTAGGTGTTATTTCTGTATATATAATGTACCAGTTACAGTTTCCCGTTCCAGTTTTCGTTTAATACAGTAAGGTTTCCAGTTTAAGAAATCATTACCATCTGGTAACTTCTGGTCCCTTACAAAACTTCCACTGTATATGCAACATCAACAAACAACAATCCACTGTACTGCTGCTGCTTCGGTTTTTCTTTCTCTAACAGATGCCCCTTCAATAGACCTTCATTTACAAAGGCAGGCCTATGGATAATAAACGTTGCCAAACATTGACTTCAAAATAAAACTTCCCTGAACATACCTTTCCCCTCCACCAGTGAAAACAAGGTATCTAAATCCTAAAATCTTGTAACCAGTTTCCAAAAGCCCATCTAAGCATATCATTTAAATTCAATCTTCGTAACATTTGCAAGAAATGTCGTTGTCGTTTCAAGGAAATGTTTAGAAAGACAAGTTTTTGGAGAAAGGTGAATTTACATATACAGTATCTTAAAACTTGAAGGTTCGAGAAGCCATGATAAAATGAAGTCGAGCTAACCTAACTTGAATTCAATTCCAACTGAGATCAGATTTTACAGTACATTTAAAAGGTATTTGTTACTGTATAGACAAAGGTATTTGTATTAAATGAAATAAAAATGCTCATTATAGCCGATTCATTACTTATGCAGGTTGAAATACTCACACCTGGACATATGATCAAGTCTAGAATATATAAAACTCAACAGGCAACATTACAGCGTCCAATAGAAATCATAAGGATAAAAGGTGAATAATTGATAACGCCTGATTTACTAAAAGTAGGACATTAATAATTCATGCGTTAATCCCATGTGTTTCCAACTAATTAGATGGACATTAAAGGCGTTTTGTCGTTTGATTTCCCTCTCAGAAAGAAAACACAAAGTGTGGAAAGTTGGTGCAATTGATAATGTAATTAAAATAATGAATAATTAGGAATTTGTGAACTTGTATTATATAATACGTTGAACTATTAAAGTGCATCAAGTACATCGTCCATGGCAACACATTAGTGTCAATTTGACGCGATATCAATTAATTAAGTGAAAGGAGTGGATACAATTACAAATTCATTTCTCTTGAAGATATTACTATCTTTCATCATTGAAGAGTGGGAATCAATTACTGGGAAATACAGATCAAATTTCTTGCGAAACATCAGAACATCAATTAATAATTTGTATTTCATCCGATTGAGATTATCTTGAAAACCATTCTAGAAACCTTTAATCATCAAAATTCGAATAACAACATAAAGGTCATGGCAAGTCAGGTAATAAAACACGCTTATTTTTCCAATTTATTGTTGAATATTGGATATGTATCCCAAGCATTTTATTTTGACATTTGATTCGATCTACATTGTATATTTCTGGTGTGCTGACAACTTACAAAAGTTGTATACGTTTGTTACATATTTTACTGCAAAAATTATTGGCAAAACTTCAAGCATATTTCAAGGATTTCAAGACTCATACCTCACATTTAAAGGACCCAGCCCACGACAAAACTATATAACATTATTTTTAACATAATTCCAAACTTTTCCAAGGTAATAAAAATGCAAACACATTTTCAAGGCTACTGGACACCCAAATATGTCAAGGCCACATAAAGTAACGTTATTTGTATGATATAGGTTTTGAGAATAAGCATCAATGTTGGAGCATCTTAATGCAAGAAATTGAAATTTACCCTGCAATACGACATCATATGAGAGAAGGATTTCCTGGTATTTTTGTTCATATATGAACATCAGGCACAATTCGGTTAAAAACTACCGTAAATCACTTGACCTCTATATAATTTACGCTCTAGTTAGTGGAAGTCCTCTCGAACTCAAGAACATTTTGCTCAAACATGAACTGAACTTTAAGACACAAAAATGCAATAACAGGAGCATGTGTTAGTTTTTTGTTCTATACAATAAAGGAAGAAAACACCAAAATGAAACTGGGAACAATGCAAAAAGTAATCAACATGGCGTTTCTCGAGTTTTTTAATCAAGTACACAAATTCTCAGTCACTCAATGTGAAATTTCTTTTCAATGTTAGATGAAAAACAAGCATGTTCCTTATTCTACCGTCGCACCCTTATTTTTGTAAAATGTGCAAGAACTCTTCAGAATGATTATTACCAAGCAAGTCTCGTATCTTTGTTTACCATGCCCCTTTTGATGACGCATCTTTAGATTTCAGATGACTTATTTTTCTATACAATGATCATTGCCATCGTGTGCACCGTTGAGCACCATTCCATCAAATATGTCGCTTCATAAATCTCAGGTCATAATTGGCAATTAGCATATGCCAAGGCTAGGGTGGCCAAGATTGAGATTTCTTGTGATTTTATTTGAAGGATACCTTACAAATGGCTATCATATTTTAGTTATCCTGTTAGGTGGTGTTCATATTTCACCAAAGATGGCCTTTAGTTAGAAAACAGGGTGGGTGTTGTTTCCTGGTTCATTCTCAAAGGTTAAGGTAAAAGCTGCCTTGGAAAATAATCCATTGAATTCAATTAAACCTTACTCGGAAATAACAAGGTATGTGGGGGTGTAAGAACACAGGACTATTAATCAGTTTTGTCATTCATTGCAGGTTTGTATATTGGTATATTACGCAACGTGCATTTCCGTTTCTTTTTTCATTTACTCACCTTTATTGCATGTACCAAGTAGATCAAAACAACAATAAAGCTTCGCAAATTACAAGACAAGCTGCATCAATAATATGAAAGTCATCATGAAAAGCCATCAAGACCCAGAAGCAATCATTAAAAGAACCAATTTCATATCCCTCCTCATCAACACCCATCGTTATTAATAAACTATAAATATTAAGGCATTATTTGGTCAAGAGCTTACTACATGTCTTTCACAGTATACAATTATAGTCTCTCCAATAAAATTGGCTAACTATACAGTAATACTATAGGCTGACACTATACGTTATGCAGGTACTTTGAGAGTAGCCAATGTTATGTGAGTTACTGTTTCTGCTTGAAACGCACTGAAGCAACGCCCACCATGACAGATAATTTTGGTATATGTCTATTTCCAAATAATTAAGGTCACGGTATATTCAGTTACTGAACAATAAGCGCAAAACAAAACATCTGTGTGGCAATATAAGCAAGCGTGAGATTCCCTTCATAACTACTACAATGAAGTAAACTATTTTTGACTGATATCGATCTCAAGAATATAGGGTAACATGTATACAGAGTGATTTTATGAGCGACCCTGTGCTCAATATCAATTTCATCTTCGTATTTGGCAGGAATACATTGTTGAAATAACAATATGGCATTTTCTAAAGCTTTTTCAGGGTAACTTCACGTTGAAAATATCCTGAAAAATCCTTTGTAGGCGGTCAGGACATCTCATCAATCCGATTTTCATTAAGTTGTCATTAATCCTTGTGGGATTTAAATGAATAATGAGAGAGCCACCCTATAGACCGCGATAATTAGTCGATGGAAAGTCTGAGTAGGCATTGATTGGTTCTTAATCAAATACTTGGATTTTTTTGTAGCATGTTAACACCGCACCAGATACTCAAAAAGTCTATTAGTAATGCTAAAGTATGAGCTTGAAGAAGACAGTGTAGAAGTTAGACTTATCAAAACACAATAAAGAGTCTGGTGATCTTATAATATTCAGAACTGTACAACGTGACAAGCAAAAAAAACGTCATCAACTTTTGTCTGATATATTAAACTTTTGCCAACTTACTTCTCATAGCTTTACCAATTGTTATCAACATGACGGTAAAAAAAAATAGATGCATGTTTTTCAATGCTAGCTACATAATCTAATTACGCATATTAATTTTTGAACATCCGGTTCTCACAATGGTTCTTGTGTATAGTTTCGTCAAAGGCGGGATCATGTGGTTTTTACTGTAGTTCATTACATTAACGTAATTTTTAAAAGGTGTCTCTAGGCCATGGATGATTGGAATATAATAGTCTAGTCACTGTGTTTGATGTTATCTGTTCCATGCGAGTTCTATTGACAAAATTGCATGCTTGCACTTCATAGCAAATTTTTGGCCTTATTTCATTCCGAGAATATTGCAATAGCCACTAACCAATCGCAACTCGATTCAAATGAGGAAAATCCTCCTGCAATTAAAAGATAATTTCTTGATAAAACGTGTTTGTTGCAAAAGCTTGTTTATTATATTAAGGCAAATAAGTTTACTAGGAAAACAGAGTTAGTCAACGTTCACAGAAATTTTCTTCATTTAAAACGAAGTTAGTTTATACGTGCATTTGACATACTTTTATAGTTGATAGTCGTACGCAATTTTACAGGAAACAAAATTTTGAACTGCTTTCTAGTTTCACAAAAAGTGGCGTGTTTAAATTGCAAATTACATTCGAATATAAAAAATACGAAATATTTGAGCTTATTTTATAGGTTTCTGTGCAATAAAATAGCAGGACATAGATTTAATTCAAGTTTCATTATATGGACGACCGATTACCATATGACATAAAAACAAAATACATGAGGTTTTTTCATTGCATTACATCGCTTTGTATTTATTACAATTCATAATTAAAGAGAGGAAATAAAGAAAGAGGTTATAAGAATTTCGAAAAAAACATAAAATTAGAATAGAAATCGTGTTTAGAATTATTCATTAATTGCGAAATGCATTCTTTGTTTATTGGTGATCTTCAGAATTTCAAACATTACCTGCAGCATATAAAAGGTGCTTATGTTTATAAATAAAAATATTATTGCATAAAACATTGTTTTTTAAATAGCACATGTTGTGGACCGCATAAATGGACACAGTGGGCAGACTGTAGCAAATCTTTAATATAATCAAATTAAATTTGGATAGCTTGTAATTTTTGTTATTTAATTTTCGCAGAGTACATTCTGCACAGGTAAAAAGCGGGTCTCGGAATCCAAAAGGGTGAAGTGAATGCCCCTGTTTAAAAAAAAAAGTTCGAAATTGCATGCAGGACATGGCCTGCAGCATTAAAAGAGTTTATGAACGCTATCGTGGGGGGAAAACCACTAGGCCTATGATAAAAAAAACTTCCCATGAGTTTACATAAGCGACAGTAACTTAATTAACCGATGATATTAATACAATTTATAGCTCGAATTATCATTGGATATATAGATGATGACCTTCTAATGCATAATTATAGATGAGGCGCTAGTTATGATTTACGCACTTACAACTATGGGAAAATACCAAGTGCTGGCTGGGGTTGACGTTAATATTGATGTAATTGTAATTGAAAATTCTAAGGGATGTTCGTCTAAACTCGTATTTTGTCAAACTGCCATTTCTTTAACATTAATGTTTGTAATCTTTTTAAGTACAATGTACAATCAAGAATAAACAACAATAGGAAATTGTATTGCTGGGTGGTGACGACAATGCTATTTAAGGCTGTAATAACACTCATATTTTTAGAAGGATTTTAAGTGTTTACTTCCAATATGTATAAAGAAATCTCACTACAATAGGAGTAAGTATGGTATGCTTACAATGAGAAATAAATTTGATCTCATCCACTTAACTTGGATAGAACTTTATGAATGAATCAGCGTGCGTCCGTGACTAAAAATGCTTTTCATTCTGCCTTTCAACATAAATGTTGCTTTAATAAGTTGAATTACAAAATATCCTTAAATAAAATCGTATTGCTACAGCACCGCTATTGTGGGAAAAACTTGATATTTCGGTTTATTAAACGAGTTTACGGTTATCTTGGTTACTGTGCTGAATAATCTATCAGTATACGTTTATTGATCTTATAATTTGTAAAAAGTAGATCCAGAATTTTGATTTTCTTTCACTGAAATTCCACCCGAGATATTTTAAAATGACACCCTGTATATAATTCATTATTTTTTTCCCAGGGAAACCTAATATATAGCTGACGTTGCTCAGGTATTATAGCTTAGTCACACTCCAATTTTTTTATAGTTATTTTCAATAGATTCTGCTATTTAATTTTGTTTTGGGCTCCTATAAAAGACAAGCGATAAGTGTGATCACATCAATATCATTATTTATAGTACATAAATGTAGTAGACTATAGGTTGTTATAAGTGTACACACAAACGTCAATGAAGACAGTTATTCAGGACGGTGAAAGCATTTAGATTATCAAAGATATTCGAAAACTATCAAAGACCTAACAAGATTCCAAGAAATATGAATGTAATGTAATATCCCTTGAAAATGTGACAGTACTCTTGAAAATATGCTATAGAATATATGTTGCCAATGGGTTATCTCGTGGACTGGGTCTAAAAATATTGGGTGCCAATATATCCACTACTACAATATCAGGCAATCATTTAATTTTTATAAGAAATAAACACAATTTTCAAAAAAATCATAAGTGGGAATGGTGTACAATTATATATTTGTGCGAAAAAGATGTATATTAAAAGCTACTAAATTCATTAACATTTTTAACATTATCTTATGTTTCAGAGGACCCACTTCCATCGGCCAAGCTAACACCCACTGTATATAGTGGATATTAGAAGGATTATGAAAATGTATGCTTACTATATATTTGTTTCCAAGTACCAAGTCGAACAAAATTCCTTCGAAATTGCTATCCAAATGATGATACACTTCGTAGCTTATTTACAGTATAAAAAGGGAATCTTGACACTCCATCCAGGCACATTAATTGCACACGTTCAGTCGAATGGACGATACACTACGATCTGACGATTCAAAGGCAACCAGAGGCGCCAATCTTCAACGCATCTTCAGATTGGGCAAAAGGAACGAAACCAACCAATCAGCGCTAACTTCCGGGGGTCAACGCACACGCCGGCAGGACGATTGGATCAAAAAGTGTTGACGAGGAATATAGGAAGCAGATTCGTGCTATTAAAATAAACTATGACAAAATCATGAAAATATAATTGAAAGAAAAATGAAGCCCTGTCGTCCTTCAAATTTAGGCTTCTAGGCCACACTGAACATGAATCATTGAAGTAATACTCCCCTGGACAAGCGCAAAATTTGGGTAGGTGCGAAATTCAAAGTGTGACCAAACAGGTCTTCACTTAATTAGCAGCGTATTTCAGCATTGTCGAAACTCGAATTACAGGAGAAAACAAAATTAAATATCAAAATTTCGTCATAATTTTGTTCCAGCACTTGACAAGTGTTTGAGACTTTCTAAAACTCCAATCTTGGAAATACTGTAGTTTCAAAACAATACTTGTATATATGGTCCTGTTTTCATCTTAAGGCCCTATGAAAAGGGAAAGCACCAATGACGTCTGTAAGTGTACACATAATTATAAATATTGGGAATCATTTCTTGCATTTACTACAACTTCAATCTTTCTTAGAACAAAATGATTCCATTCCCAACCAATTCTAAATCAATTGACGTTGTCTGATATTTAATTCCACTAAAGACTGTTTTTGTTGGACTGTGTTTCTAATATTCTGTCCCATAAAGAAAGAAATATGTGTAACAATTGTTCCCTCATTTTGTACACCCCGGTCCATATAATTACAATATATGGAATAATCAAGAATTTTCATCAGTGAATGCATACTTAATTGAAAATGCGAATTTTCTAAAATAAATCAGTAAATCAGGAAATTAGTAGAGTATACTTTTTTAGTCTAATATAGAAAACTGATTAATTTTTTCGTTTTTTAATGTTCTAGTAGCTGTCTCAAAACTAGGGAATCTCCTCGAAAAACCCCATTCAAATTTGAGGAAAAAACATTTATTGGCGTTTTTTCCAATAAATTTAACGTTAACCATAAGCGGGAAATCCTGTTTAGAGCCGGAAGACGAATAGTGCACATTATACGAAAGGTACCTAAGTTATTGGCCTGGAATTCTATACAAGAAAAGAAGAGAATTTCCATTACCGAGTGCTGTAAATATGGAATTCTACAAAGTTTACCAAAATCTCGTGAGTAAAAACAATATCGAATTCCTATTACAGTATATCTTCCTGCAACAACATAAAACGTTATTAGACAGTATTTCATACAACTGTTGATTATATTCAGTTTACATTATAATTAGGCTGGGTCGGTTTTCAAAATATTGAAATATAGGCCAGCATGGTGTGTATATAATTAAACCTGTTGAGAATGTGAAGTATTACTGCTCACATGCCTTCAGGTTAAGCGCATGATACTGCATATAACACTATAAAAAATGCCGCATCAAGTAATCCATGATCTGTGCATTGTAGAAGGCGACACCACTTAGCATACCAGTGTAAAGTAGTTTTCGATGAAACTTTCTATCTGGTTGGCTTGGCTGGCTTGTGTTGCCTTACCTTATCATGTCAAACAAGTATCAAATGACTTGTTAATTTACACATCATCAAATTCAATTATTAGTTTTTATTGTCAAGTGGTACCTGCTGCATTCATCTTTATAGTGGGTGTTGCACATTATCACTTCTGCAAATAACGATATTTCGAGTTTTAGATTGATATTAACCAGTGGTGCCCACGCTCCACAGGGGTGAACTCTGACACATAGGGACACTGGAATATTTTCCTGTGTGCCCTATCCTTGAGAGCTAACTGGGGCACTCTTAGAGGACTGAACAGGGAGCAATAGGCCAGTAGTAGCGCCCTCTGAAGGTGTAGTTGGCGCCCTCTTGGCACTTAAGTCGTTCCATCGCCCTGTTTCAATTTAAGTCCATTCTTGACTTGCACACATGTTTTTTGTTGGGTTGCAACATGGCCAATTACTTAGTCGTTTGTTAAATCCTCCTCCCCTAACCCATTCTGAAAATTCAACAACCTTTACAAAAACTGAACGAAAATATTCTAAAAATCAAGGTTTCGAGGTCTCTAATTTTAACTGTCTGCATTTACCACTTATTAACTTGCGCCAGGGGTGGGCTGTCTCACATGTACACCTGAAATTTCTCGATGTGCACCCCTTTAGAGCAACCTGGCGCCCTCTGAGTGAGTAGTAGTTAGTGCCCTCCTGGCACTTGTTCCACCACCCTCTTGCTGAAGTATAGCCAGTCATGTACCCTTGAACTTCTCCCAAACTTGAAGACTCAGAGATCCAACCTCCCACCCCCACCCGCTTCCCAAACTCTGTTACTCAGAGCCCCCTCTTTCTGAGGTTCATGATTTTAATTACAAATTCGTTATGTATATTTTATAATTATACATACACTATATTTATCGACCCCCCTTTAAAATTTCAACGACGCAGTTTGCTTCATAACTCCCTACCCCTTGTGGGGACCCCTGACATAACCAATGTTTAAAAGATTATATTGTAGTGCTAATGGAAATATTGAAACATCTCACTTATATTTATGATCAGTATTTTTTGAAACTACAGATAGTATGTAGATGTAGATGTTACAGTGACTAGTCTTTACTTATAGTACTGGTATTTTTAGAAAAAATAAGTGATTTCCGGTAAACCGGAACTTAAGGTCTTCCTTGTTTGACAGGTGTTTGGATTGGTTATTAACTAAAAACAAATACTAGCCTTCTTGAATTTTGCATAAGATATAGGCCAAAGAATGTGATTTAAGTTTATCGACCTGGTGTTGAAAAAAGTTGACTGAAATCAGAAGTTTATTAATTTTATTTTGCTGATAATAATGATTTTTATTATCAATCATAATATACTATGCTATAAATATGGATTTTCGTTTAATTTATTATTTGCATTTTTAAATCAATATAAAGTTGAATCGTCCATATGATACTTCCTCTGAACAGTACAACATTTTTAAAACAGTAGTAGATGTACTTCTACATGTGAATATTAAATTTTAAAGTTATTATAAGAAGTCCATTCACAAGATTACTTGATATACATATATAATCATGATGCAATCTCGTTAGCTTAATATGCAATTAGCGAATTCCTACAACTGCACAACATCCCATCTTTCAAGCAAATGTAAGTTTTCCAGAAAAAAAATCTGCTTTTAGGCTAGGAATTCACTTAGTCGAATTAAAATACAGATTATAAGAGATGAATATAAATAGCAAAAACCTGATCGTCACTGATGTACAGCACACGTACAACTAACTACATGTAACGGAAATATCTCTACGCCTACGTGTGGTATATTAAAATATAATATTTCCCCCTCAAACAGTAACAGAGAGTATAGTTTGCTGAAATTAAGTGGGATATACTGTAACATCTCCCTTGAGATGTTATTAAAATGATATCTTAATTCTCAAGGCAATTTTTTCAGTTGTCACAATGAGCTATGTATTATTTTTGGGGAAGTCAGAATTATCCCAATTACACAATTAGCATGCCCTAATATTGAACGAACATCTCGCATGAATGATTTTGAACAGAAATTATTAAAACAAATGAATATACAATAGGCTCGTGTTACACAGTGGCGTAATTAGGGGGTTGCGAGGGGGAGCAGCGCTCCCCTTAACCGAAATTTCGCTGCCCCTAGAAAAATTCCACAACGTT